>PVKE010008310.1:0-12540 GCA_004027555.1 Craseonycteris thonglongyai | reverse complement strand
CCACTACTAGCTATGTGATCTCAGTCAAGTTATTTAAAATACGGACCTATAATATTTTTTATCTGAAGCAAGTGAAACCAGATGCGTTATTTACCTAGTAAAAAACACTAACAGTAAAATTTTAGCTTAGGTTTAGAAAAGTGAGAGACTCAGTGGGGGTGCTATTTTTAGTAAGCTGTAACCATGAGGCTCCTTAACAACATAGCCTCCCTTAACAACATAGCCTCTAGGATGACACCTATATCTACGGCTATCCCTGCCCTTGGAAATAAGCGTTTAAAGAGATGCATTACTAATTTTAGAATGCTAAGTGCATTATTGTCACAGTGCCAAGTTGTGCCAATTTTAAAAAGTAAATTAATAAAGCTGGATAATCCATCACAAAATGATACTACTTAATTAACTGTAAAACTTCACAGCATTTATAAATGGTTGTTTAATTAACCAGGTAACATGAAACCCTTCTTAAAGCACCTGCTGAGCATCAGGAAAAGCTTGTTGAGTCTCTGAAAGACTTATTGGGCTTGTAGATTAAAATAAATGCCCCAAATAGGTAATTATGAAGAATAAAATGAAAAAAATTGGTAATATTGCTAGTGTTTTCCTTTCATACCATCCAGATTGGTCATTGAATAATCACTGTTACAAAATACTGAGGTTTCAAAAATGGCTACGGATAACCTTAAGAACAAACTATATTTAAGTCATATTATATGGAAAAAAAAAAAATCAAACAGCGAAGTCTTATAAAATGTTATAAAAAATGAAAATCAGGCTAGTTCATGGAAACAGAATGTTTATAAAAGATCAAATCAGTGCAAAATAAAAAATAAGATAAACCTTGCATGTTTGTGTGTACCCAAGTACTCCTCAACCTAAAAAGTAAAACAAAAGTCAGAGACAGAATACGGTATAAACAAATACTTCTTTTGCTTTTTAACTATGGGCCTCTCTTTCCTTCCCTTCATCTCCAACTCTAACACAACCTGGCTTCTACCTCAATGAGACCAACTCCAGTGGACACTTAGTCCCTTCCCTTATTTGAATCTCTGCAGACTGTGACACCACTGACATCTCTCTTCACTGTCAAAAACTTCTCAATCTCACCACATTCAAAACTTGATATTTCAATCCGCTTCTACCCTGCTATCCAGCTGGCTCCTCCTTTATTCCTGGACTATGATATGGAGCCCTGCTACCTAACCACAATCTGTTAAGCCCACCTCCTCTCCTCTACCTTGATTCTGCTAAAGTAGGGGTGTCAAACTCAATTAAAACACGGGCCATTTGGTGCAACAGGCAAGATTCACGTGGGCCACATCACATTCACAAATGTCGCCGTAACTGAGTCAGCGCGTTTATACACACCCACAGGCCTCCAGGAACGCCTCTGGGCCATGTGTATACTCATCTTCAATAGTTAAAGGGTTAATGAGGGAATTGTGTGTACGATATCGATCTCCCCTAAGTGCTATTTTCTTCATAACAATTTTTTCTATTTTCATTTTATTTCAGAGCATCATGGGCTACAAAAAATTACCCGTGGGCCGCCAGTTTGACACCTCTGTGCTAAAGCAACCATGACTCGTCTACTAACACCAGTCTTTCTCGTATTTCAATAAACTCCTAGATCAGGGTGTCTAACCTTTTGGCTTTCCTGTACAACACTGGAAAAAGAATTGTCTGGGGCCACACATAAAATACACTAACGATAGCTCATGAGCTTTAAAAAAAAATCTCAACATTTTAAGAAAGTTTATGAATTTGTGTTGGGCAGCATTCAAAGCCATCCTGGGCTGCATGTGGTCCATGGGCCGCCAGTTGGACAAGCTTGCTCTAGAACACCATGGAGTTATGTTTAAGTAATAATTTAAGTACTTTTGATTCCCTTCTCCCCCATCCCAATTGCAAATAGATAGTAGTGATAGGTAAAACTAGTTTTTACAAAAATTTTGAAAGACCTACTGTTTTTTAAAAAGACAAGCATAAAGATGTTAAGTTTGCAAACATAAACAGGTTATGATGGTTGAAGTCAAAGCCCTATGTGCTTTAGAATGAAATTCTGGTATGAAAATAAGAAAAGAAAATACCCCTTAAATGGTGGGGAATTGAAACCAGTCTTTCCATTTGAAATGGGCAGCTGAAATACCTCTCCTCATCCCCCAAAATGCTTAAAAATACTGTGACCACTGTTTGGAGTGCCTTACAATAGTCACAAGACAGCAAACAGACAACTCCAAAACCAAGAATTAGGCAAAGCCAAGTTGGCTAGGAAAAGGGCTCTCTAAATCTTGGCAGGATGAAAAGTATAAACTAATATAACACCTGATTTTGAACTGGGTCTGGGAGCTGGGTGGCATATATCAAACTATTAAGAGGGAGGGCAAAGTAGGGACAAGGAAATTAAAACAAAAATATTAAATCTGCATTCAAGGTGATTTTGCAAATTAAAATTTCAAAGTATGTAACATAGCAAAGAATGAGAGAATATTCTCTCAGGAAAGTAGAAAGTGCAATATGAAAAGGACTTTGAAATTGGTATGTGTACTATGCTTTTAAAAGAGTAAAACACGGGTAAGCTTGGATGGCTTAGCAGTTGAGCACTAGCATTGCAGCACCAGGAGTCCAAGGACAGAGTCTCTGTCCAGCCCGTGCAAACCCATATGCTGAGCTGGGGTGTACTTCCCACCCCAGTTTGGTTCTTGCTGGGGCATGCCTCTCATGTGGGAGGCGCCCTGCCAGTTCCCACCCTTCGAGGCCCCACACCAATCTGTGGAATGAAACCATGTCAAAAAATTAATGACATACAACTATGAAGACTGTTCTGGGCCTTCCCCCTTCTCTCTCTCTCCCTTTCTGTCAAAAACAATAAAATAAATCTTTAAAAGAGTGAAAAAGAATAACATCCATTTAAAAACAACCAAAAAGATAAAGAAATCAAAACTAGAAGCTATAAATTAAGTAACTGTACACCTGGAACCTATGTAATTTTTACCAACCAATGTCACCCCAATAAATTTAACAACTACCGGTAATAAAAAAAAAAAAAAGAATAAACTCTGAATCTGGGAAATAAGGTATATAATTTTGGTAATAAAAATCAAGCAGTACTAAGGAATTCACCCAGACTTAGCATAGGCAATGCAGAAATAAAAATATCAAAGACAAATGTTAAAACAAAACAAATTGGAGAAGCTCCATTTAGCCAACAAAGTCACACTGGGGAACTGCTAATAAATGCTACCATAGCAGAGGTGTAGCTGGGCTAAGAGAGGCAACCACTAGAAGTTGGCAAACCATTTAAGATTGCTTTTGGCCAGAAATGAGAAGGAAATCAAAGAAACTCTGATGTAAAACAACTTTCCTTACAAGTTCAGAAAGCATGGAATGGTAACGGGTAACTGATGGCAACATAAAAGAATACCAGTTCAGACACACAGTGTGCACAAACTGAATAGGGTACCGGTATTTCGCTAAATTATTGCCTTCACCAGAGAGATACTCAAAAGTTTATCATTCTGACAGCTCGTGGGACTGGAACTACTCAGCTAAACAGACTTTCCAAATTTCCCCATTCCACCATGCAAAAATAACCACATGAAAGTACAGGAAAATTTTGGTATCTATGATAGATTACCAGCAGCCCTTATGTAATTCTATCTCAAGAAAAAATTAAATATCAATGGACAAGCATAGATCTGGCAACATATCTAATATAAATCAGAGAAAAAAATTCCCAACTGTAAGACAGACATATTAGTGATAGTCCCATCCACCCATGGAATCATAGCTGACCAAGGTCTAAATCAGTGCTTTTCATACTTCAATGTACACCTGGAGACCTTGTTAAAATGTAGATTCTGATTCAGTGTGTCTGGGATGAAGCCTGAGATTCTTTGTTTCTAACAATTAGCTTATAAGTGATGCCAATGCTTCTGGTCTTCAGACCAAATTATGGCAGTTAGATGCTCTAGAGCAGTGGTCTCCAAACTTTTCAGCCTTAATTGCATTAACTATCAAACAGCAGTTTGGGGGCCGACTACACACTCGAGGTCCAAATAAAAAAGAATCAAAACATAGATGTTGTTTTTAATTATTTATTTATATTATTTTATTCAGATAAAAAGGTCTCCACGGGCCGGATAAGAGGGTCTCGGCCCACGGGCCGTAGTTTGGAGACCCCTGTTCTACAGCATGATACCACAGACATCAAGTCTGGATCTCCTGTCACAAGCTTCCTGGGTTAACAGTGTAAACAACATCCCATGATGCCACAGAGAACTCAGGAGAATTCTCAAGTCAGCTACCATAACTAGTCTAAGACAATACTAGTGTGTGTTGAAACTATTAAGCCACACTATGGAAGCTCTGAAAAACAGAATCCACACCAGATCAACCAGGCATTGTAGCTAGTTATTAAGACTGGCCTGAATTACACCTCAGGCCGAGAGAACTCCGAAAACATTAATTGAGCACAAGCTCCTATCCAAGACTATTAAAATAATAATTAAGAACTCAATACTACAAAGAGAAGAGGAGGGAAACTAGTAGCAGAAGGGAGATTTCAACAAGTTATGAAAAAAGGGAAGAGTAGAACAGAGAAGCCAACTGCCCAGTAGAACAGAAAGCCTTCAAGCTTAAAGTCAAAACACAAATAAGGACAACAAACAAAAGGGCTCTTCTATAAAGTAAATGCAGAAGGACATTCTGCAATGAACCAAAAGCAATTCAATTTTGTGCTAGGAAAGAGAGAGAGAAAGAGAGAAAGAGAGAGAGAGAGAGACAGAGAGAGAAGGGAATAGAAGTGAAGGCAAGAGATAAAATGAATTACTGTATTTTTCTGTGTATAAGATGATACTTTTGTCTAAAATTGTTAGACCAAAAATTGGGGATCATCTTATACACAGGAGTAACCTGTGTACTGATTTCCTAATGTTGGGTTAGAAAAACAGCAGTTGTTTTATATATGGGGTGTGTTATACATGGAAAGATATGATACCTAGAGCAGTGAATAGGTCGCAGAGCAGGTCCCCACCCCATAATGGCACTTGTGATTCTCCCAGACTTCAGAAATAGAACCACAATATTGATTGCTTACATTCAAGTGGAGCCTGACAACCAATAAGCCTAGCTACAGGGGAAAAGCTAGCAAGAGAATGAGAGGTTTAGAGGAAAAAGATCTGTTAAGTAAAACAAAAGTGACCTAATAAAAAGAGGTAATTTAAGGAAAAAATAACTAAAAAAACAGAAACAAAAACATTAATATCTTCAGAGATGTTCAAGGTTTTATGTCCATAAAACAACAAGTCACGAAAAAGCAATACAACTTTAAAAAGCTCTTGGAAATTAAACATACAATCTTCAGAATAAAAAAAAACTTAGGGGAAGCTGGGATGGCTCAGCGGATTAAGTGCTCGCTTTGCAGCCCCGGGGACCAAGGATCAAATTTGGCCCCGGCCTATGTGGACCCGAATGTTGAACTAGGGTATGCTTCCCATGCGGGTCTCGCTCCCAGTTTGAGTCTTGCTCAATTCAGGCCCCGGCTCACGGGGGCATGCCTCCCGTGCTGGAGGCCCCTAGCCCAGGTCCTACCCTGGGTGGTCCCTGCTCAAATGTGTGGGATAAAAACATGTCGGAAACTGATGATGTAAAACTATGGAGAATGCTCTGGGCCCTCCCCTTTCTCTGTTTCTCTCTGTCTCTGTCAAAAATAATATATATCTTTAAAAAAAGTTAGTAGGAGTAAAAAAATCAGATCTCCAAAAACTTACATTTAAAAAAAAAAAAGAAAAAAAAAAGATGAAAACCTTGAGAAAAACAAGAGGAAAGAGAAAATCCTAATCAACAATATAGAGCTTTATTAAGAAACAGAAAAATTATCAAAGTGATGACAGATGGAAGTACATATAACCCAGAGATGAAAAAGAAATGAATCTTCAGGAAACATACCGGTACTACCTTGAAAGAATCAGATCAATTTCTTCAAAATTTTGAAGAAAAAATACTTTCAATCTAAAATTCTACATCTACCAGACTATTAACAAGATAAAGTACAAAATAAAGTATCATGTTGCTTTTCTGTGGAAGTTACATAAAGATGTATATCAGAAAAATGAGAATGAATACCAAGAAAAGAAGGTAGGAGATATAAGAAATAGTGGAAATAACCAGTACTCTATGAAAAGAAATCCTAGGTGAGAGTTGTACAGAATGTTTGATATGCATTCAATCCAAAGAAGAAATGAGTGGGTTCTGGGAACCATGAGTTCAAAAAATGAGAATGGAATTAAATGGAGTACCAGTTATTGCTAGAATCACTAAATGTGCTGGATTTATTGCTGACGATAAAGAAAATGTTTTCACTTAAAAAAAGTAAAAAAACTTTTGTAAAGACCAGAAAAAGCAAAAAGCTATATAAGATAGTCCATATATAAAGCAAAGATAAACATGACAAATTTTGAGCAATTGATGGGATTGAAAATCAAAGATTCCATTTAATTGGGACAACAGAAATATTCTCAATTGTAGGGGACAGAGACATTGACACTGGATCCCTTACAGAGGAAATGTAATCCTCGCACAGTATTTGGGTTTTCAATGAAGATTATTTATAGTTTTAGTAATGAACTCCTTATACATTTTCAGCTTTCAGAATCAATCTTCAAGCAAGATGGAAGACTTAAAAAATGGTTGCACAAAATAGATTACTAAGCTTGGTAACACATAAGTAGAGCTCACAAATGAGGGAAGAAAAGGGCAAATAAAAGAGTGGGAGTACTAATAACTACATCCAATATTACAGGGAATCAAGAAGCACTGGTTAAAGCTGATAGATGAAAAAAAGGAAGTTGGAGCAAATAGTATTTAGAATGAGAAAGGAAAAATAAAGATAAGAGAGTTCAACTCTTTTTCTTTTATAGTGGCAAGTAAACAGACGAGATCCTAAATTGAAATCATTTAAGAAATTAATGTAAGCACAAAACTTAAACAAAAAAAAACGGGCAGAAAAGATAGGAAAAAAGGAAGTAGAACCAGGAAGAGAAGTTTAATATAAGCTCTGTATTTTCTTTTTTACCATATATGCATATTTGATAAAAACGCAGGAAAAAAAAAGCTCTTGCCACTCCACATACTGAAAAGAAACATAATTTAACACTTTCATTGATAAATTAGAATTTTTAAAGGATACCTGTGATTCTTCAGAGTTGTACTGAAAGGATTCCATATTGCCCATAACAGCAGTCCCCAGAACAGACATGAGGGCCATCTTATGATCTGATACTCTAGTTTTTTGCCAAATAACTGCCTAGGGGAAAAAATGAAATAAACTGTAACACAATTTAGATTTACTACACTCAGTAGTTACATCATATGTTTCTATATTTAGCATTCACCCCCAGTGTATATTTTCAGTATCATTTAGAAGAGATGGAGAGATTCATGCATATTAAATCTCTCGGGGAAGCCTGGATAGCTCAGTGGGTTAAGAGCTCGCCTTGCAGGCCCAGGGTCCAAGGATTGAGCCCCAGCCCCGACTTGTGTGGACCCACAGGCTGAACTGAGGTGTGTTTCCCATGTGGGAGGCCGCCAGTTCAGTTCTCACTGGGGTACTGGTTCCTGCCCTATGCGGCCCCCCACCCACCTGTGTGGAAGGAAAGAAACCATGTTGAAAACTGACTATGTACAACCATGGAGACTGCTCTGGACCCTCCCCCTTCTCTCTGTCTCTCTCTGTCAAAAACAAAATAAATCTTTAGAAAAAAAAATTAAATATTTCTCTTCTTCTAAAATTCAGAGTATATTTAAATAAAATTGTTATCCCAAGTAAGGTATTATTTTATTAAGGATGAACAACTATGCCATACAATTGCTGTAAATAGCTAAACTGGCATAAAAATTTGGGATGAGTATTTTTAAAAATTACCTTTGTAATTACCTTTTATATACAGAGAACTTAAAAAAAGTTACCAGGACCTCATAATCTTAGAAGCTGAATAGCGAATGAGCTTGCATTTTTCACAAGTACATAGTAAGGTAGTGTAAGAGAATCATGGACCAAAGTTTGGATGTGAAGTACATAATCAGTTATGATACATTCCAATTTCTTCAGTTAACAAGGTCAATTATAGGCAAAATTTTCAAGAGACCATCTATACAGACACGTTTGTTAATTCAACAAATATTCACTTAGTACCTCCTAAATCCTGAGAAAAATATGTATAGGATCTAAGAGAAAATTATCAATATCAACATTAAAGGGGAAGGCAGAAGAAGTCTGGTTAACAGAGTCTACTATATATAAATACTTAGGTTAAATTAAAATCTTTGGAGAAATTCATTTTGAATGTATTCAGCAAATATTTCCTGAAAATACCTATTTTGTACCAGATTCCATGCTAAAAGTTGGAAATATAAAAATAAAAGGACAAAGTCCCAGTTCTCAAGGAGCTAAAAACATAAAAGTAAAACAAGATAGTAAAATAATTATAACGCATCATGAAAACTACTATTATGAAACAAAGTAAAAGAAAGCTAAGTATACTTTACAGAGTAATTGCAAGTGTGGTGACACTTGAAAGCAGTTTTCAATTCACAAATCATGGGCAAAGGCATGGAAGCACAGAGAATATGCTTTGTTGGACATAAAGCTGTATAGATAAAGAACAGCAAGATCACAAATGACCTAGCATATCATGCAAAGAATTTTATAGTTTCTGCTATATCCAATACAGAATCACTGGAGAAACCTCACTGGGAAAATGCCATGATCAGATATGGATGCTAGAAAGAGATCTTTGGATACTGTGGACATTATGCTAGATGAGGTAAGCCAGAGAATGATAAATACAGTACTGCATGATATTGCTCATGTATGGAATCTAAACCCAATTGGTAGAAACAAAGAGTAAAATGATGGTTACCAGGGGATGGGGGGCAGGATAGAGGAATAGCACAGGTGCTAACAGCACAAACTTGCAACAAGTAGTAAATACAGTCCTAGAGATCTAATCCACAGTATAATCAATATAGACAATATCATATTATAATCACCAAACATGGTAAGAGACTAGAACACAATTATTCCAACCACCAAAGAAATTATAATTATGTAACGTGATAGAGGTGCTAATTATTGCTACAGTGGCAACCATATTATAACATACCGTATAAATGTATCAAATTAACCTGGTTGTACAGCTTAAATTTACTTAATGTTATGTCAAATATATTTCAGATAAAAATAGGAGATTTTGGCAAGGATAATTTAGTGAGAACTGAAGCTACAGAAATATGAATTAAAAAATTTTTTTGACTGTATTAATCCAATTCAGAGATTCTCAGCTTTTACCAAGGCTGAAATGGATGAAGTTCATATTTACAAAATATTCTCTTAGGCACTGAGGACTGTATGTCATTCCTGGTACACTAGCTGTAATGCTATTGTTTTCTCTCCACTCACAAAAATACAATGGAATGCAAGTCAATGTAAGTGACACTGACATGGTAATTCCTCTAATTTACTTTACAGTGCAACATTTGCAAATTTTAGTACTTTATTAACACTGTGGCTGAGAATCACTAGATTGGGTAAGAGAACCAAGCACACTGGTAAGAGGGAAAGAAAGTACAGGGGTAGACAAAGGATATGAAACAGTCTTGATATGATGTGCTGACTAACTGCATGTAAAGAGAATGAACAGGAGAAGAATCAGGAATATGACTGAGTCCCTGGTACCAAGAACACCATCAGGTACCCAGTAGGGCCCAATAAACATTAATTAGTTGAACCAATGAGCAAGTGAATACATTTTTCTAGATAAAAGTAACTCTAGCGGAGTTGAAAATTAGCTCTTTGTTTTTAAAGATTAATACTGCCACACCACTGCACAGGTTAGAAATTATATATTTGTTACTACTTCATGTTAGGAAATCCAAAGAAACCTCCCCCTTCCCCCAATATAGTTTTATTGAAATATAATTCATACACCATTACAGCTCATCTATTTTGAGTGTACAATTCAATGGTTTTTAGTCTATTTACAGAATTGTACAACTATCACCAAACTCTAAATTTAGAAGAATTTTATCATCCAAAAAAAGAACTCTGTACTCAGCAGAAATCATTCCCCACTTCCCCACATTTCCCCTAGGTAATCACTAAATTACTTTCCCTCTCTATAAATTTGCCTACTTTGGGTATATATTTCATATAAATGAAATCATACAACACATAGCCATTGTGAGTGGCTTCTGTAACTTAGCAAAATGTTTTCAAGGTTTATCCTTATTGTACCAGCATTACTTTATTTTTTTAATGGGTAATATTCCATTGTATGGATCTACATTTGAATTTCCCACTCATCAGATGATGGACATTTGTATTGTTTCCACTTTTTGGCTATTATGAATGATGTTGCTGTGAACATTAATGTACAAGTTTCTGTGTGGACATGGTTTCATTTCTCTTAGGTATACGAGGGCTGCCCAGAAAGGATTCAGCCATGTACATGTTCTTGTTATATTGACAATGGCTGAATTTTTTCCAGACAGTCCTCGTATACCAAGGAGAACTGCTGAGTAAAACAGTTACTGTTCATTTTTCGAGGAACTGCAAGACTTTAATCTTTGCATTTCCTGTGTGTGCTTGTGTGTGCATGTATGTATAAAAAAAAACAAGAAATGCTGGATTCTGCTATTATGGCTGTTATTTTAAGCCAGCCAGGCATTGGTGATTTAAGGGACACTATTCAAAATAACACAAAGTAGGTAAAGTCCTGAGAAATCTGCAACTGTACTGGAGTGAAATGTCCCTTGCTTCATACTTTCCATTTCACATTACTTTTAACAAAAAAGTAGCTGAGCAATAAAAACTTACAAAAAATTTTTCTCTTTAAAGCTATGCTAGCTCTCTGATACTAACATATACAACAATATACTTAAAGTAGTAAAGAAAATATTACAAGAAAAATTGTTTCAAAATTCTTGCACTGAATACTTCTAATGTAATCATATTGTTCAGTTTGAATGTGATTCCTCAGGTGATGTCTAAGATATTAATCTTTGCCAATTAATGTGAAGGTGCTATTTTACTGCCTGACCTGCTGAATAGCTAGTATACAGAACTGTAAAAAGATCACTTGAGGAAATGGGTTCTACAAAAGCTATGAAACATGAGAATCATTAAATGTGGAAAAAGAATTTAAGTAAATACTGCTATTAATAGTAGTTCTGGAGCATTATTTCACACCAAGCAATTATTGCATCAGATCAAAGGGACTAATTTAGAAGCATTTTTTAAACTGGTTTCAGTTGGATCGCAATAAATGATGAAGAGGTCAGCCAACAAATTAAATCTGCACTATTATAATTAAGATTCATTTTCAAAATAGGACCCATTATTTAAACCACTAAATAATAAAGTGTGGTAATTAAACATTAAAGATCTAGAAGAAACTGAATTTTTAAATATTAATACTATATTTTCTATAGCAAATAGATTTTATCTTGCTTTCCCTATCATTTAATTGACCCTATATTATTTTCTAAAACAGAGATTTTCTTCTTAAATTCTGGAAGGTTTTCATATATTTTGCCCTTAGACCAAAAGCTTAACATGTGTTAAAAATACACACACACACACACTTTTTCTATCTAGGTCACACAAAGATGGAGCATCTGGATGTGCCAAATGAGAATCCGATTCTAGTCAGTATGATGACAGTGCAAAAACACCTCAAAATATATTATTACATGCATACCATGAGACTGATTGAAGTTAGCCAAATATATCGTGTTGCTTTTCCTACTTCCTTGACATATATGCTTTTTGAAGGAAACTAAATTAGATGAGAATATTCAGTATTTTATCAGTAAACCTCAATTGTGAAGGCAATTTGAGATAATGGGGAAAAGGGGCTGCAAACAGAACCTATGAGCAAGAGAAACGTAAAATTTCAATTCGTAATAAAGATATGGAATGCGCCAAGATATTAGTACACATCCCTAAAAATGAAAGAGTTTACAGTTGAAAAGGGTCTTAGAGATCATTTAATCAACAACTGGTCTAAGCTCAAAAAGCTAGATTTGTGCTGACTACTCTGGGAATTACTGACCAGAAGAGAATCTACTGTGCTGGAGTAGAAAAATGTTTTAGGAGAAATAGTACCGGTAAGTATATAAAATGTACTTGGGGTTAGAGGATCTGTAAAGGAATAATTATATGGGTCTAGTTAAGTAAAACAAAATATATACTGATGGTTCTTAAGAGGATGTCTCTGTCAAGTGTTTCCTCTCATTTGTCATCCATGAAAAGACTACCGTATGTATTTTCTGAGTAGTTCTAATGAAGACATTATTGATGACTTAGACGACTTAGATGCCAGGCCAGAAAATAAACTAGAACAGTATATATGAATTCAAGTGAGAATCTAAGAGGTTACTAGGGAATCCAAAAGGATGAATACTCAAAAAAAGGATTTATTACATGAACTAATGTTATGAGGAATGTTTGAAAGAGACCAGAGTGTTCAAAACTGGTGC
>PVKE010008309.1:0-48082 GCA_004027555.1 Craseonycteris thonglongyai | reverse complement strand
AGGGGAAGGGAGGGGAGGATAGACTTGGAAGGGTGCCACCTGGCTCTTCCTCTCATCCTTCCTGAGGACCAAACCCTGTGACAGAACCATTTGCCTTCAGAGCATAAAATTATTATAAAATCCCCTGGGAAGGAGGTAAAATTTACATGACTCTACTGGGTGAATTATAAAGAGCCCAAACCTGTGGCCCTCTCATGCTGGGAAATGAGGAGGGCAAGATTTACCACCTGCCACCCACTCAGGTTCGTACGACATTCCGGTTTGGAAAACCCTGTCTATCCGTTTTGGATGTTCACTGTCTACTGAAATCAGCTATTCCACAGAATCTTAGACTGGGAAGAGGCCACCTAATCCACCTGCCTCCCTTATCCGATTGGCACGATGTCTAATACAGAGCAGACACTCAGTCAATAATTGTTGGATGAATGACTGAAATGCCGGAAGCCTGAGGCTACACATTCCATCGGGGTCAGAGCTGGGGTACAGAACCCAGGTCTCCAGTCCTCCAGTCAAGTTCTCCTTCTAAGATAACTCTGATGGCAAATTCTGTCTCAGTGCAACTGCTAAGCATAACAATCACTTGCTTTTCCATTTAAAACAGGATTGTGTGCTATTTCAATTTCAAAAGTAAGGCGCATGAACCATGAGTCATTGAACTGCAATGAATCATTGAACAACAAAAAAATGCACTCTACGTGGTAAAAATCCGAGCTTATTTTCCGTCAGGTGGACAAACACTATTTACTGAATAAAGAGGCAGTCTTAACTACAGCCTGGCCTGATTCCTGAACGTCGGAACTGCAAAACACCGCAGGCACTGGGCCTCTGAGGTGAGGGTGTGGGGTCTGTGGAGGTAGCGGGTAGTTCTGCATGGGCTGACCTCGTAGAAATGGAGGCTGGAAACCTCAGGCTTATTTTTGTTTTAAATATTTTATTGAAGTAATAAAGGCCACCCCATAAATCTGACGGCAGAGCCAAGTGTTTTGAAAACACATATAATAATGTTCTCAAAACCCTGATGTGTCCTTAAGAAGGGATCTCTCCCTTTCTCTCTCTCTCTCTCTCTCTCTCTCTCTCTCTCTCTCTCTCTCTCTCTCTCTCTCTCTCTCTCTCTCTCTCTCTCTCTCTCTCTCTCTCTCTCTCTCTCTCTCTCTCTCTCTCTCTCTCTCTTTCTCCATTTCTGACTGCCATCCAGGCAGTGGCTAGATGGTTAGGGAGAATTTCAGAGAAGTGTTTGCACAAGGTAGAGACTGAGGCCAAGGCACCACCTCCAGGCCAGAGGGGTCAGAGCTAGGCTGCCCAGACGTCCCATTTTAAACAGGACGGAAAACAATGGTACTGTCTCATGCCAGTTGGTCCATATGGTCAGCCTAGTCTCACTGGGCTAAATTCAAGGTGTCAGTGGCTGCCTGTACATACTGTTTGAAACAGAACAGTACTGTTGTTTTCTGTCTCATTTAAAACAGTACGTCTGGTCAGCCAGAGAACTATGAAAAGTCCGCAGCATCACACACAGGGGGCAGCTGGAAGCTTTCCGGGGTGGGGGGTGCTCTCCTGGGAGGAAGGGTTGCAGGAGCACTGATCAGGGAGGGATCTGGGTGTCCACAGGGCACTTGCAAACGCAGTGGGCATGGCAGTGCCATGGCGCTGCTGTCTGGCCAGGACGGCTGCGATGGCGAGGTAGAGCCCCATCTCGAGCCAGTAGCTCAATCCTTCCGATGCCGGGGCCTGGGCGCCCTTCTCCAGCCGGTCCACACGGACCCACATGCTGCGGGTCCCTGATGGAACCACGGGGAATGCGAGCTTCCAGGTCCCCAGCCCTCGTGACTCCTCCCTAAGTCCCTGCCTCCCTACCCACCGCCTTCCTAGCGACCTCATTCCCTGGACCGGGGACACTTGTATGGCCTCTATCTTTCTCTCTTCTCCCAGCCATTGCTGAGGAGAGGGTCTGATCAATAAATTCACCATGGGATATAAAAGACTAATGAAGTCTAATCACATGCCTCTCCCAGGAGTATTTGCATTTGAACAGGGGAATCGCAGCCTAAGCTAAGGAATTAGGCTGTAATGGTACAATTTCAGGCACCATCGAGCAGCTGAGGGAGGTATTTTTGGTGAGAGAGAGAGGTGACCCCTGGGGCCACCCTGCTAGATGCTACCTCCTTCAAGGGCAGCCAGCTGGTCAGGAGGGAGGCGGAGCAAGCCCAGCAGGGCTCTTCCGGAAGCTTCGTTCCCAGCACCACTCCCAGACTTACCTTTCCAGACAGGTCGCTGGGACTGCATATTAGTGCAGGGGCAAAATGTCTCCATTGAAGACATGTCACAGCTTTAGTGGGGTTCCCAGGACGCCCCACACAGGCCAGCTCCTGTTGTGTTTCTCCTTCCAACTCTCTCCTCTTTTCCTAAACGTCTCCCTGCAATGACTTCTGGGCCAAAGTGTGATTGGTCAAGTGCCACACAGAGGAGACCCTGTCTTTGTGGGTGTCCACTCCCAGCACCCCCCTCCCCCACCTCAGTAACCCTTCCCCTAGAGTTTGAGGCAACTTCTGAAGAAGCGTGCCAGCCTGCCTCCACTGCTCCTAAAGGGCGGGGGGCAGGCCAGCTCTGCTCACGCTTTCTGAACCCATGGGCCCCTGCAGAGCTGGGGAGCGGGGAAGGGGCATGGCGCACCACGTGGTATATATGAGGAGGGGACCCTCCAAAACAGAACTTATTTAGAAAGAATGGTGTAGTTCTCCTTGCATGGTTACGCTTCGGTTGCTCTCAAAGCACTCCCGGTTTGATGCAATGCACCTGTCGAGACGCCTTTTCCACGGCTCAAAACTATGTTTGAACTTGTGGGTTTTGATGGCTTTTAGTGCTTCTGCCATTTTTTGTTTCAGCTCTTCCACACCGGCAAAACATTTTCCTTTGAGGACTTTTTTCATCTGGGGAAATAAAAAAAAGCCACTCAGGGTGAGGTCAGTGAGTAGGGAGGGTGGGGCATGGGGGTCATGCTGTTTTGGGGTCAAAACCCGCTGAGCACTCAGCGCAGTGTGGGGAGGTGTGTTTTCATGCCACCTGTGGTTCGTGTCAATCACCCATCATGAAATGGGCAAACATGTTGGAAGAGTCTCCAAAAATATGCTCTGCAGCTGAACGCAGCCTCTCACAACACCAGCTGGTCCACGGATGCAGACGGGCTCCTAGAACCCTCAGCTAGCGGGGAAGCCTGCACGACAAGGGGCCAGCCCTCCAGAAGAGAACTCTGGTTAGAAGAGCAGGACAGCAGGGCAGGGAGGGGACTTGGCCCAGCAGTGCCCCCACTCCTCCCAGTGCTGCCCACAGAACGAATGGTTAAAGAGACCCAGGTGGAGAGTGAACTGAGGCAGACTCAACACCACCATGGAGCGTTCCCCAAACATCTCACAGTATCACAGAAAATAAGGGCAGGGGGAGTCAAAAGAATGGACAGAAATCCACTGGGTTATTTCCGTAACCCCACTAGACTGAGGACCACTAGAGGGTACACACGGGGCCCCATTCATATGCATGTCCCCACATCCCAGCTCCTCAATGCCTGGCATGGGATAGGAGTTCAGAAGTGAACTGAGATCAGGGAGGGGGCGGGGACCACATCAGTGATGTACATCCCCAGTACCTCCATGGCCTTGTGCAGTTTCTGAACCGTTCTGACCAGAGGAAGCAATGAACTGGTCACCTGTGTCCTACCAGGGAACGTACTATAGAATTCCTCTTCTTGTCCTCGGCCATGTTTCCGCAGTGGCTCAGGACGTGGCTTGTTCAACCCCCTGAGTATCTGCCAACCACCAGCCTCGACTAGGAGAGGGGCAGCTACCATCTCTGATGCCTGCTGCCTCCCCCACTCTCTGATTGGCTCTCTTAGATACTGGCTATAGCCCGATTTAAGCCCGTGTGAGCCCCGGATTGCTGGGCATCATCTATGTCACTATAGGTAGTTCAACCTGGGGGCGCAGCCCAGCTCACCTGCACTCCTGTCTGCACCTGACACACCAGGTGGAACTCAGAGCCGGAGGGGGAGGGAGGAGAAGGGAGTAGGAATCATCCTGGGAAGAGGCGAGCCTGTCCCCTCCGTCCTGCCCTGGGATCAGGGACAGTCTCTCAGAGGGGAACAGTAGTGGACTTTTTATTGCTTGTGCTTCATTGCATTTGATCCTGGTGCCAGGAGGTTCTTGTTCAGACCTCTTTCAGGTCAAGGCTAGTTAACTCTATGAATGCATTTTGGGTGCAGGGAAAGCAATCGAGCTAGAGGTTCTGCTCGTATTTGTTTGGCCCTTATCACCAAGCAGCGCTGGACTTGGCATGGCTGTTTAGAATCTGGTGCTAAGAGGCAGTGACCTTTCTGGATGGACCACGCAACTGAAAGCAGAGCCCGCAGGGCCGGGAGGGGGCCTCACCTAAGGAGAGGCTGCAGGGAGAGGAGAAAGCATCCCAAAAGACATAAGGACAAAGCCCATTGGTGACAAGGCCATGTGGTAGAAGGAACCTTGAACTTGGGAGTCTCCCTTACACCCCACACGTGCCTGTGGACACTCACTGAGTTTTCATTTCTTCTGCCATAAAATATTGTCTCTGATTGGTGTTAGAAAGATACGTACTGATCAAAGTGCCAAAGGAGAGTATTTAACTTGTCGTAAGTGCTCAACATATGTTAGTGGAATTTTAATGGGATCAGCGTGTCTGAAGTGTGAGGTTTCTGGGTTCATTCATGCTTTCATCAAATAAATATGTATCCAGTATGTACTGTGCTCCACATACAGCAGTAACTGAAGATAAGCATAAACAAGGAAGACATAGCTACTGATAGGACCGTATATTCTGGAAGGTTTCAAGTTCTGTCTCGGGATCGCCTAATCAAAACTACTCATAACACTACATTATAGTCATTACACTTGGCTTAATTGCTACCTCCTCAGGCAGATTGTTGACCCCTTAAGGCAGGGACCATGTTTCATAACCCATGGTGACACCACCATGAGCCTCTGAACCACATGGAATAAATGTGCCCTCAATAAAGGGGACAGACTCATTCTATTCCAGCTCAGATATGGAGACAGTAGTGACGCAGAGCCCACAGCTCTTCTGGGGGACTCGAATCCCCCCACCGAAGGCCCCTCTTTGGGGATGACCTCTGCCGCTTGGGTCATGCTCATTTCCGTGATGGTAGCTCACCAAAGCCCGGAAAAGACCCTGCTGCCTCCCGGGACAGGGCCATGGGGCCAACCCTACCCCCAGAAACATCCTGTTCTCTGATGAGAGCAAGGCTGTGGTCAGAGTTGCTGGGCTTTTTTTTTTTTTTAGGATTTATTTTTATTGTTTTTGACAGAGAGAAGAGGGAGGGCCCAGAACAGTCTCCATAGTTGCACATCATTGGTTTTTGCACATAGTTTCATTCCACAGGTGGGAGGGGCTGCACAGGGCAGGAACTGGGCCAGGGTCTCACCCTGGTGAGAACTGAACTGGGGGCACTCCTCAGTTCAGCACATGGGTCCACACAGGCTGGGGCCGGGATTCGATCCTCGGTCCCCGGAGCTGCAAAGTGGGCGCTTAACCCACTGAGCCATCCCGGCATCCCCCCAGAGTTGCTGTTTTAAAACTCAGGAAGCCATGATGTCAGAAGAGTCTGAGAAGCTTCAAGTGAGTTTCCTCAACAATAAGCCCGAGGCGGGGGAGGGGTATGGGGGGAGGGGCGGCTCCTGTCTGCTCAGCCTTGAGAGCAGGGAGGAGAGGGGTCTTGGAGGGCAGGGTGCCTGGAAGCAGGGAGGCTCCTGCCTTAGGCCAGTGCTTTACCAAAGGAGGGCATCAGCACCAGGGCCCGTGGCGAACAGCAACCATGGATTAGTAGATTAAACAGATCCAGACCTCACGGGGCATTTCTTGTCCAGTTATAAGAAAGTGAAGGGTGGTGAGAACGTTCGAGGCCTCGGGGGTTACAGAGCAGTTCATTCAGTGAGCACGTTCTCAATAATGCACAAGATGTGTTTTCTCTCTGTCTCTAGCTCACTCGCTCTCTCTTTCACTCTTTTGCACAAATATATCCTCTAGATCCTTTCAATATAATTCTGCACAAATGACTCCCCCACACAAAATCTCCCAGAGCATGGGCGTCTATGTGTGAGTGAGACCGAGGAACACACACACACTCACACACACACCCAGTGGCCCTGTGTGTTTGTGTGTGTGTGACAAAAACATAAATAATAAAATAGTAATAAAAACTGCATTACTGTTCGCCTGCTGACCTGGTATGACTCATCTTGGTAATCCGTCTTCCATTTCCCAAGCGTCTCCATAGGTCACAGAACAGATTAACTGTCCTTAGCTGGGATTTGGAACATGTGCACTAAGAGCACACCCAAACAGCCCACTTTGCCTAGTGACAAGCTGCGATGGTGGGGCAGCACCCTGGCTGGGGCTGGGACTCCCTGGGTTTGAGTCCCAGCTCTGCCATTTCTACCACCTTCCCTTAGGCGGCTTCATCTTCCTCCTGGCGCTGCTGAGGCCGTGGGAATCAGAGCTCACCCAGCTGGACTCCAGAGGCCCAGTGCGGTCGCCTGTGTCCACGCGAGGCTCTCGTGTTTGGTCAGTAAATGACCAGTCTCACCATTTCCCTGGTGGCTCTGAGGGTTAACACTAACTTGGGGTTCCCTACTTGATTGCAAGTCTCCTTTAAAAGTGTAGCTTTCCAAAGACTTATTTGTTGAAATTAAAGGAATTAAAGATGACAAAAAATTGTAGACACCCTAGGGTGTCTACCCAAGAAGATGAAAAAAACTGAACTCCTGGGGCTAGAGAAGGTAATCCCTAATACTTGCACTGACACTACTTTTAAGATAAGTTCTCATACACCAGATCTTCAGACCCACTGCTCTGGGAGGAAGACTGGAGCCGCTGAGGCCACCAGGCTGAGAGCTGACCCCACTCCTGCCCAGTGCCCTCAGTGGTGTTCCAGCCGCCTGGGGTCGGGCTGGCTCCCACATGTGCTCTGACGCCCAGGGGACCACCCCTTGGCCAGAGGGCACCACTGTGCTCTGCAGAACATGGCATTGCATGGCTGTGTCCCCCACAGGGCAGGCCACCCTCATGTGACCAGCTTGGCTCCCAAGGTACCCAATTGCCCATGGGCTTCAGACACCCAGGCAACTGTGTGCAGGTGTATCAGACTAAACTCTTCTTTAAATTCTGTGACTCCCACCCAACACCCTGCCACACACACCCTTTTTGTCTCAGTTTCTTGGAATGTATTCTTGGAAATGGAAATTCTGGTTAAGAGTCTCCCGAGAGAAATGTGTAAATGGCTTTCCTTAGCCAGCAGCGTGTGAGTGTCTGCCTGTCTCACACCTTCTCCAGCACTGAGTACATTTTGTAGACTATCAAGAAAGTGATTGAAATGAAGGTCAGTAAACATCCATGTTTCCAACTGAATTGCTTTGTGAAAATCAAGCCAACCCGGTTCCCTCCATAGGATGGGCCGCATCTTGAACAGGGGGCTGGAGAGACTGGGGATAGACCCTGAATGGTGGCGACAGTCTTGGGACCCCACCTCTACCTCAAGGAGGCTGGGGAAACGCTTCTGAGACTGGCATTCCAGCCTGTCAGGGGTTGCCTGGATAATACTTATTTCCATTCCGGGCATGTCCTGTCAACCTTCCTGGGCAGGTCGAGTCTAAGGACGCCCTTGGAAGGTGCGGTAGGAAACTGATGCTGAAGGACCTTCCAGGCCCGGTCCTTGCTACATGAAGAGTATGGACTCGCACCAGACTACTGGTGTTCTCTCTGCCCTTTCCCACCCATGTCACCACAGGCCTTAGTTTTCCCGTTTCTAAATGGGAATCCTAACAGTGTCCGCCTCACATAGGTGTGAGAATTAAATGAGCTGGGCAATGAAAAGCTCTTAGAATATTGTCTGCCACGTGACAAGCATCCATGGAGATTTGCTGGTCCGCTTCCAGGCCATACTTGTCCACACGGAGGCTTTAGACAGAAAGTCCATGGAAACGTCCTCATGCGGAAGGCTGTTGGAGGGGGAGGGTATTGGGAAAGTGCTTCCTGTCTGACATCCTTCGTGGCACCCATGGAGCCATATCACCTGCTGACCTCAGTAACCGGGCTGGTGGTCCCTTGGGTTCCCCTGTGCACGGCTACCCACCTCCAGGCCTCACGGCAGAAGAGGGGTGCTGAAAGGACTTCTGTCTGTGAGCAACCCCCTGTCCATTCTCCCTGGTTCCCTGCAGCCCTCATGCAAGCGTCTCGCACTTGTGTCCACGACTCTGATTTTCTGCTACACACTTGGCCTTTAGAGAAATTGAAGAGCCCCGTCACAGCAAATCTTATTTGGTTCAAGATCCCTCGCAGAGTTCCTGCCTTGTGTTGCAGGTGTGAGGAAGTCCCTCCGGAGGCTGATGTCTCAGAATTGAGAATGAGAAAATCGTAGCTGGAGAACATAAACGGGGTCAACCAGGGTCTCCTGACTTGTGCCTCAGGCCCCAGGGACACTGGGATCTGAATTACTGAAGGAGTACAGTCTCAGGGCAGCCACCAGCCCTCCCACGCCAACCACAGCTCCTTCCGGTGCCCCCACATTCTGCCTCATTCTGTCTGTTCTGGAGAACTGCCAACCTGCCCAGGCCTCACCTGGTTTTCTCATACATATTTCCTCTCCTCCTGACGATCCTTCTGTCTGGAGTCCCTGGGACATACTGCTGTGGCCCTAACAGAGTCTCAGACCGTATTCAGCATTGTCCTCATACATTACGTAGCTCCTCTCCCGGGACAGCTCACAGTCTTGTGCAACACGCACTGAGTTTTTAGGAGCAGTTCTGGGAAAGTGGCCAGTGTGACCCTTGCCGACCTTGACCTTGATTCCCCCTTGGCCTTCCCCCAGCAGAGCTTCTGTCACTCACTGTGGTAAATTAAATCCCCTTTGCTGACCACAGAGTCCCCTCCAGCCACTGCTCTGTCCTTTCCCTTTATTCCAATGCCCAGCTTTCGTAAAGAGCCAATTCGCAGGCTGCCCCTGATTGCTCAGTGTCCATTCACACATCAGCTGCCAGAATAGATTTCCTGCTGCCACTCGTACTACTCTCCTTCAGTCCAGTTCTCCAGTGGCTCCATGTTGCCAAATCTACTGGATCCTTTCCTTGTTTTCTTTTCCTTAACTTTTCTGCATTATTTAGCGGTGTTGATGAACCTTCCCCCTTAAAACTCTCTTCTCCTGGCCTCTTTGGATGCCACACCCTCCTAGACCTCTCTTTAGCATTTAGCTACTCAATCTCAGCCGCCTTTGCTAGCACGCCTAATTTCTAATCCCCAGTGTCTTGAGGAGAAATGCTATGACCACTTCCACTCTCTCTCTCTCCCCACCTGATCTCATCCACTCTCCTGGTTCTTCTACACGCATGCTGGATGCTATCAACTTCCAAATTTATATCTCCAATGCAAACCACATGCCTCGCTTCAGCTTTGCATATTTACTGTATCTGTCTGTGTATAAGATACCTCCATAAAATGACCCCTGTTTTTCTAACCCAACATTGAGAAATCAATACATGGGTTACTCCTGTGTGTAAGATGACCCCCAATTTTTGGTCTAACACTTTTAGGCAAAAGTATTGTCTTATACATGGAAAAATAATGCAATTGTCTACTGGCATCTCTATTTAGATATATGACATGTTAGGCTCAACATGTCTGACACGGAGTTCCATTATTCCTCCCAGCTGGCTCCTCATCCAGCCCACTCCAGCCCAGTAAACGGGACCATTACTTAGTAAGCTGTTCATGCCAGAAAACTGGGCTCACTAAATATTGCTCTTTTTCCTTATGCCCTCTACCTAATGCATCAACAAGTCATGTCAATGCTCCTTCCAAAATATACTTGGAAGCCTCAACTTCTTCCCATCCCCAAGTCACTATCATCCTTTGCCAGTATCCTTCCCCCAGTTTTTTCAGCGTTCTCTGTGGGTGCCATCAAGCCCACCCCTCATGTCAGAAGGGTCCTTTGGAAACACTAATCACATTCTCTATTGTATCGCTGATAAAATCTAGCCTTGGGAGCACAATTCTGACCTCATCTTTTCCCCAAGCTCATATATGCATAAATATTTAAGTGATGGCAGCTCCCTGTGCCTTCCTTTCATTTTTTAATTAGATTCCTGAACCATTGCCACTTACTGAAATTCATTTCTTCTTATGCTACACAGCGTCTCCCCTATGGCAAAGCTAGTCCGGTGACCAGAATTTGTCAATCGGCTACCAGGGCTGGGTTCCAGCGTGTCTTCTAGCTGTTTTACTCAGCACATTTTGGGGTTGCTGGTGATAGTCAGGTGTTAACATTAATGTCGCTCATTAGTTCATTGTGGAGAATTAATTGCTTGTACAAAAGATGAGACACACTGAAGGTTGTCTGAGCAGCCATTACTATCCACTCCATGTTATTTCTTGGGCCACATGTGAAAAGCTTCAACTGTCCCAAACAGCCCTCCCAATGACTCATATCTAGTGCCAGAAATCCCCCCATTAGAATCCCATGTTGGTCATTGTCTCCAATGGGAAGCACAGAAATCCATTACCAGTCACTAGTAAGTCAATATGGAATGAATAGGGCCTTATAAAAGGGACATCTAGCTGGAAAGCTTTAATAGAAAGAAGGAAAGCACTGATCGCAACAGGCTAGCAGGTCTAGCTAGAGATGAGGCAGGCAGCATCGAGAATGCAGGGTCACCAAGCCAATGGCAGGGGAGAAGACATGGCTGAAATGAGTGCAGAAGGGTGGAGGTGCGTGACAGACACACTCAGCATGTTCACCGTGCGGGCGAGGGCCCCGCTGGCTTGGCTTATGGCTACAGCTTCTCTCCTTGCCTCGATTCTCACCAGCCTGTGCCTTCTGTCTCCTCACTAGACAGTAATCAGTCTCCTCATGGGCAGATATGCTCACTCATCATGGTTCCCGTGGTGTCCGGCTCATTGAAATGCCACTCTTCTTAGGCTGCTCCAGCTTCTCACGCAATGGCAAAGCTAGTCTGGTGGCCAGAACCTGTCAATCTGCTCTCAGGGCTGATTGAGGGCTGATAGTAGTATCTCCTCATAAACTCTTCTTGCCTTCGAGAAAGAAGGGTTGCTGTGTGCTACTGTGGGAATGGGCAGGGGTAGAGATAGCAGAAGAGAGTTATAAATAGGCCACACGGTCATGCCCCGATTCCTGAGTACATCCTGAGGAAGTTCTGTGTGCCTGCTCCCTATCCGACATTGAAGAAAACCCAAGGGCTGAGTCAAGTGCCGCATCCCCACTCCCACCCCCATCTGTCCAGCCAAGAATTTATAAGAAGAGATGCACTAGGTCAAATACTGTGTGCAGTAGAGTTCTCGGAGGCGAAGAGAGGGGTATGCTGGGTATACAGCCACAATGGAGAAGCGCCTAAAACCTGCATACTGAGGCCAGGAAGAATAGCATTCCAAAACAGCAGATAAAGAAACAGCCTACGCCAGGGTGCAAGGTAGAACTGAGTGAAGCTGTCTTTGAGGCGGTGAGGTGCTCCTGGGACGTGTTAATACAGTCAATAGGAGCAGAGTGCTGGAGCACATCACTGCAGATCTAAGGAGTCAGCGGCCAGCAGTCTGGGCATGCCAGGGGAGTCAAAGACCCAGAGCAAGAGGCTGGAAGACTGGGCTTGAGATTGGGATGTCATTTTCATTTCCTAATTATTAAAGCAAGAAGCTTGGACTAGAGGACTGCACACCCCTCTCAGCTCTGAGATCTTAGACGTTCATCTGGAAGCCTGGGTAAGTCCTTCTGGAAGCACGGCTTTGCCAAACGCACATGTACAGACTGAGTAAGTCAGAGAGTGAGCAGGCTCCTTGGAAAACCCCTTGGAAATGGGCCCAATTCTAATGACCCTGCTGTGCCAGGGCAGTAAGCACATGGGACAAGGAGCCAGGAGGCTTGAATATCTGTCATTTCAGAGCACATGACTTTAGATCGATCACTTCTCTTCTCCAAATGCCAGCTTATCGGCAATCATTGTGGGATGACTACCTGTCTCTCAAAGCTGAAAGTGTTTAATGGGAGAGCATTCCTGGCATTGCATTACTGGCCAATACCCATTCCCAAGTAAGCACCCTCTGTGGGTGTGGGGTGGTCCCAGTGACGGTGTTGGGCCAAGGGATAGCAATCACAGTGACAGCCACACCTACCACCTGGTCAGGCTGAGGTGACTTGACTTCTTCCCCCAGTGCCTGGGCCACTGGAGCAGGCCTCCTAATTGGTAGTGTGAGTTATCGTTCTTTCCCTCTCTGCTAAGCTCTTTGTGGGCAGTGACACTGCAGCCCTCCTGTGCTGGGGCCCCCTGTTGGTGGCCAGGAGAAAGCAGGAGTAGCGATTAATAAACTCCTAGGACACAAACCCTTCTGAGGAGGGTGCTGCCTCCCCATGAATATGCATGTGCTCCATGAATATGCATGGCCCTGGGGGCTGACTTGAAGCCAAGAGAGGACATGGTGGGCTGGCCTGAGCCCAGAGAAGCGGGCAGGCTGGTCACCAGGGAGATGCACCAAGAGCTTGCAGAGCGAGCGAGCGGCAGCTTTCATCATCGGTGCCATCCGCCTTGCCATCACCTGAAAAGACAGGCTGGCAGATGTGAACATAAAGACATCCTCCCCTTGCCTCACCTCAGTGCCCCGAGCAGCTATTAGAGACCTAAAATTATCATTTCAGTAAATGAGAGAGAGAATTGAAGAGGAAGGGGCCATTGTTTGCTAACTTGGCAGCCTTGTTGACTTCCCTGGCTCCTTTCTCTCTGCAGCCCCCAGGCAGGAGTGGGGACAGTCTGGGCCTTCAGAAGTGCAGGAGCGGCACCTTCAGACCCTGCCACATCTCTTCCCGAATCCCTGGTAGGGTTCCGGCCTGACCCAAAGGCAAAGTTACCCTGCAGACAGCAGGGCAGAGTTCTCTGTGACCCCCAGGGAGCCGGGAAGGCAGCCGGCCCTGAACCCCAGAAGTAGGTGGGCTGTGGCTAGAGATGACAATCCATCTTCTAGCCCTACGTCCTCATAAAACTCAGGTCCAGTGTAGTCATTTGATAAATGTTTACTTAGCGTGAGCGAATGAACTCTAGATGTTCAGTAAATATTTGGTGATTGATTGCATCGAGGGGGGCCCTTTAGTCTCCAGGAAAAGCGTGAACTCTCTGGAAGGAGCCATCTGGTATGTGGGGGAAGTCACTTACAGGTGGATGTAGCCTGTCCTGATTGAAGTGCAGGTTTGGGTGGAGAAGGGAAGGACACACACACACACACACACACACACACACACACACACACACACACCCTCCCCATGGTGGGCAAGCCTGTCCCCGTGTCATCTCTGTGTCGCTCATCGCTGTTTCATACCACACGTGTCCCCTGATGACCTACTTTGCACATTGCTCTGTACATAAGGGGGTGGAGCACAGGCCAGGCAGGGTTTGCCCTCACAGCACTAACACTCCAGTGGGGAAGTCAGAAAACGAGCAAGGACACGGATAGAGCAATTCCAAATCTTACTGTGCCCCAAGGCTGCGTGCTTCTCCCTGCATTCTAAATTTCTTCCCCAGCTCCCCAAATATTTAGAACAACCCAAGCATTGATATAATGTAAGCAGCCACCCCCCTCCTATGCCATACACCTGAAACTAATATAAAATAATATTGACTGTCAACTGTAACTGAAAAATAAGCACATACCTACATATATACACAAGCAGAACTGGTACCTGGCTCCCTCAGGTTCATGGCCAGACTTAATCTCCGTCTGGCTGAACTGCATCTCAACCACAGGACAGGGAGGGTCAGCCTGCCCTGCAAAGGAGGGAGGGACAGAGCCGATCTGCCCACAGCAGCCCAGGCATGGAGGTGTTTTGTAGCCCGGATGGCTTTCCACTGAGCTCCTCTCAGAACGCGTTCAGGCATGTCAAGGGGCTGGGTCTGAATCGGGTCGAAAGTGGATTCATTCCCTCCCAAGTGCAGGAATCAGCTTCCTCAGCAGAGTCAGCAGCAGGGATGTGCAGCCTGAGCGATGGCACGGGGCTGTGTGCTTAGAAGGTCACATGCGTGGCTTGATACTCCGCAGTCACCATCTTAATAGTCCTACTGCATTTGAACAAGCAACGCTCATTTTCATCTTGCACCAGGTCCTGCAAGTTTTGCAGCTGGGCCCTGCCTCTCCGGGCCTGGCTAGGACTTAACTGCAGGTCCATCCGTTACCTTTCAGCCCACTCTTTCCTACTCTGGAAGATGACGGGGTATTTGCTCTAAGGCTTCCTCCAGGCCTGGTGCCCCAGGAAGGAGACTCTGAACATCAGCCCAGACTAAAGCTCTTCACCATGGAGATTAAGTGTTTGAGAAAGGACAGCCCAGCACAAGGACAAGCAGAGCTGGATTTCACACCCATCTCGGCCCGTGCTGCCAGAGCTGCAGCAGGATCTGAATCCTTCTGCTGCATCGGAGATATTAGGAGGCTCGAGGGGCCGCTTAACCGAGGGGGATCTCACTATTGCGAGTAATAAAATGCAACACAGAACAGACAAATACAGTCCTTCTTCTGATCACTACCCTTCACACTCCAAGCTGAATGGTAGCCACTACATCAAGGCAGAAGGAGAGGTGGCAAGGAATGTGGAGAGCAGGCTCCATCGGGGGAAGGCTCTGTGTTCTAGATGCACCAGTTTAATCCATGGAAGATCAGTCAGGATATCTTCAGTTATGCTGAGGGAACCAGTAACCCGTATCTCTCAACCACACTGCAGTTCATTCTTGCTCATGTTCTGTGTCCCATGAGAGTAGGCTGTGGGACAATGTCCTTCCTGGGCCCTCAGAGACCCAGCCTTATAGAGGCTTCATCTCAGCATGTGTTCACATAGTCACTGGAGCACGTTATACGCTGGATCTTAGAACTTCTACCTACAAGCAGTGTATGTAACTTCTGCTCACAATTTTTTTGGTCAAATCAAGTCACATGGTCATAACTAGCTTTTATTATAATCCTTCCATATGTTCATAAAGAGGAGAATGAGAAATAACTGTGCATAAGCATCAATGATACTACAGGTGACAAGGCTAAAACTTCCTGTTTCCAACCATACCTGGCACCATGGAAAAAATGCTTAAGGGAGATGCTGAGATAGCTCAGCAGGTTGAGCTCTCACCTGGCAACCACAAGGCCCAGGGATCAAATCCTGACCCCGTCCTGTGCAAACCCATATGCTGAACTGTGGTGCAACTGGTAAACGCCGGGATGGCAGGGAAGGTTCTGGCCTCTCGTGTGGAAGGCCCCCAGTTAGGTTACTGCCCTGTGCAGCCCCACACGTCACAACTAATGACGTACAACTGTGGAAACTGCTCTGGGCCCTCTTCCTTCTCTCTGCCTCTCTCTGTCTCTGTCTCACTAACTTTCTCTCAAACAATAAAAAAAAAAATTTTATTTTAATGACCAAGGACAGGATTTCAGCACTTGTGAGTTGGGCAAAGTCTTTTCTTTCTGTTCCAATTAAAAGGGCTTATACCTTTCTCTTGGCCCTTGGAGATTATGTGAGACTCAAATGAAACAATGGAGGAAAATAGCCGACGGCACTGAGTACTAAGGGGCAGGTGCCCTGATGGTGTGTTAATCCTCACTCAGGGCTATAGCAGGGACCAGTCAGTACCCACACTGCACAGACGAGGACACGGAGGCACAGGGCAGTGTGTAACTAGTTCAGGATCACTCAGGAAGACCTGGGCCTCAGCCCCTGAAGTCTAGCCCAGAGCCTGCTCGGAACCCCCACGCTGAGAAGCCACACCTGCAAATAAGGACATTCCGCACACTGTCTTTTCTGAGTAGCCCGCGGGGAGAGCCCTGCCACTTCTGCTTGTGGCTTTATTTGGGTTGCTGAGGCCTCCAGGGAGACATGGAAGCCTCATTGCGTCTTGCTGGGATTCCACATTCATAAACGAACATCTGGGGTCCACCGGGCCTGGCGGAGCCCATCAAACTGTTTCTGAGTCAAGAAACCAAAGCAGGGGCTGCCTGAGCCTTGAAACCTCCCAAATGACAAGAAGAAAGAGAATGCATTGCCACCTGAGCCCTCTTCACCCCAGTGAGCTTCTGGTCTGACAGGGAGCATCCCAACCCAGGGGAGAGCCTCCGCCCGCCCACCTCCCGTCTCCACCCCACGCCACTCAGGAACTGTGCGTTTCACTCCCAGGCCACCTTTCATAAGATTACACCTGTCTTTGCTGCAACCGCACTGGGCCTGGCGCTGGGACTTCCTCGGCCCTCAGACCTGGCTCCAGACGGGGAGGGGGCCTGAGACGATGCCTGTGACAAGCTCACAAGGGACAGGGTCTCAAGGGTGAGGAGGGTGTCCCAAGTTGGAGCCAGGGCCTAACTCTGTTCTGCAGACGCTCCCAAGAGTAGGACTGTTCTGTCCAACAGCTTCGGGCTGTGTCCACCCTGGCAGTGAGCTGCCCGGGGGCGCTCCTCCATGTGCCAGGCCCCTGTTTGCAGATCTGTCACCCCTGAGCTCAGCTGCCATTTCTGGAATGCGGGAACAATGAAGGAGAGAGGGTGCAGCCAGAATTTACAGCCTCAGCCCATAACCCCTGGATTAATGCCACCATCACCCCACCTCACCCACACACCCCAAGACCACCGACAGAGCAACAAGTCCCCCTTTTGGTCAGGATTCGGAGGCCACCAGCAGCTTGTCCCCATCCTACACATAAAACACAGCGTCTGGCTCTTCAGAGGCATTCTTTTGGGTTGATCGTAGGTGGTTGCCTTCTCTCAAGGTGTATGTTTTAAAGATGCAAATGCTCCCATTTTACTATGCGGGGCTCAGGGTGAATAAGTCTCCCCTTCTTTGGGGTAGGTGTGGCCGAGGTGACATGACAGCTTCAGAATGGAGAAGGCGGTGGCCAGGCGACATGCCAAGCGTAGGGGAAGGGAAATGGGCAGAGCAAGGCCCGCACAGGCCACGAGCCTCCCAGTCCTGGCCGGGAAGGGCCTTCCTCCTGGGGCCCCCAGGCTCCTACAGGGTCTGCCTGGCACAGGCTCCTCGTAAGCTGTCCAGCGCCGCTAAGCGCGCCCCGCAGCATCAGGGAGGGGGCTGGCAGGCTCCAGCCTCGTCCCTGCATTCAAGGAGCGGGAAACTGAGGCCCAGGGAGGGCAGCACGATGCTGCTTTGGGTGGAGCAGAGCCTGGATCTGACTCCACAGACCAGCAAACAGAGCTGCCACAGGACCTGGGCGCCTGGAATGGGAACCTGGGGAGGAAGGTACAGGTCAGGATTCAACAGCAACTGCTGCTGCTCAGGCCCGTGTCATGGCGGCTGAACGCTCACCAGCCACTCAGAGAGGGGACCTGACCCAGCCGTGGCCCAGCTGCCTGAGCCTCTGCTGGGGAGCCTGGCCTATGTGAGCCTGGGTCCCAAATGCCAGCTCAGGGTCGTCCTTCAAGGGTCCGGGGTGGCAGGAGAAGGATCATCAAGCCAATGCCAAGCCACTCCCCTCATGACACCGGACAGCCAGTGTGGCCCACCCGCACCCGGGCAGAGCTCGGCTCAGCCAGGACAGGACTCCAGGGCTCTCCTTCAGCCAGCGGGGCCAGCGAACCAGCCGTTCAGAAAGCCAGGCTCACCGCCCATTTGGTTCCCACCTCACTGTCAAATCTCATCTTATCGAGTCTTTAGCACATGAGATGAGGGCATGTCGCCGTTCATATTCACTGTGCAACACAGGATCAAAGAGCAGATAGAGCTGGAAAACACTGGGGCACAGTGAAGGCTGACCCACATTCCTCTCATTCTTTCAGCTTCTCCTCCTCCTCTGCCACTCTCCCTGTCTCCTCCATGCATCTCCTCTTCTCCACCCCTTCCTCCCCCGCCCACCTCTTTCTCTCTCCATTTCTCTCCCTCCCACCTTTGCCTTTCCCACTTGCCACAGACGCCATCACCCATCTAAGCTCCTGTTGTCTTTCCCAACTGAAAGACTCGCCTATCTTCCAGGAAGACCTCTCCTCTGTCTCTCTCTCCATTCCTCTTCTCCCCTCCCTTTTCTTCCTGCCTCCTTCTCTCTAACCACCTTTCCTTTTCCCTCTCTCTCACTCCCTAGTCTCTGTGTCTGTCTCTGTCTCTCTCTCGCCACCTGCTCTCTGTCCCGCACATTGCCTCCACCTGCTACTAGAGTCACCATGACAACAGGCCCCCCTGACTATTACAGTCCAGACAGCACAGCCTCTTTCCCCCAGGGACTCCAACGCTTCCTGACATCTGCTTCCTGACTCCTTAGCCCAGGCTGCGAATTAGCCTCTCTACAATTTTGCAAGGCCACAGGAAGTAGACTTTGTCACCAACCACAGAGCGGGGAAAAGACAAACAGAAGGACAGGAGGCTGGGAGGGGAGGACAGAGGAGAGGAGGCTGAAGCTCCTGGCTTCCTTTCTGGGAGGGACAGAAAGATGACAGCCAGTGAGAAGCGGGACTACAAAGACTAGAGAGTAGATGACAGCATGTCTTCTCCCCTCCTGCGGGCTCAGTAGAAATGAGTTGTTGCCTTTGTGTCAGGAGAGAAAGAAAAGGTGCAGCAGCCAGTGGAATGAACATGCACTGGAACTTTTTGTGCCTGTGACTGAGTGAAGCAGACACAACTCCAAATGCCTTTGCCGGGTTCTGCAGGCTCTTCTAACACTTCATTGCTATACCTCGACGGGGAAAGTAGTTCCTGGCCACATGTGCGCTGAGCATTACTTTCTATGCAGCACAGAGCAGGTGGCAGTGGGAAGCAAAGAATGTGACACACCCTGACCTAAAACACATACATGACACTTATTTCTAAGCGACATTAAATATTTAACACTGAAACATCTAAATTACAGATCAAAATGAAAAGATGCAAAAAGACACCATTAATTTCCTCATAAAATATGAAGTAAGTGTAGGGACAGAAAGATGACGTGCCACGGGGCGTCCAGACAAGCTTTCCGGGTCTGAGTGGGCAGCCGAGTTTGGGGACGGCAGCCCTCGCAGCCTGGAGCAAACACTTAGCCACACCATGAAAGGACTTCAATGCCAGGCTAATCGGTTTAGTTTCTGGGGGAATCCCGGAAGACAAATTGCAGCTACTTACCTACAGACAGTAGACTCTCTGTAACGGGCACTCAAGCAACTGGCAACAAAGTCAAAGAAAGAATACTGCATCTATCCGAAAGGGGTGCTGATTAACAGAGAGTCTACTTAACACTGACCTGGCATCTACCAATCCCCATGGGTGCAGCTAACTGAGTGTCTACTGTATGCAGAAGTCCGAGATATTTTAGAAAAAGTAAGTGGCACCAAGGGACATCACTAGAAGTCCTGTGTACTGGGGAGGCTAAGAGGGTTCCCAGCCAGGGCCCAGTAGCATCAGTAGATCAGTAGCCTGATCACAGCAAAGCCTGATGACTTACTGGCCAGTGTGATGCCATCTCCCTGCCTCGTGCTGATGTTAGAGTGAAGAGGTGGGGTTTTACTGGGAGGATCATTCTTTCCCAAACGCCTCAGCTAGGATAAGGGGGAAGGGATCTGGGCAGCTGAAACCGGGTAGAACCTAGAGTGCCTGGTTCGCGGAGGCTATAATCGGGGCATGTTTTATAAGTGCCAATCCCAGAGCAGGAGATAAAACCCGGTCAGGATGACCTCTCTGGCCCGTTGTGTGACCTGGTAGAGAAAGCGAGTGTGACGAGGAGGCAGTGCTGGTCTGGCTCAGCCACCTGCCTGTGGCAGGACCTTAACACACCGGGCAGCCTCCTGAGACTCCTGTCTCCACATTTATAAAGTGTCCAGAATCAAATGGAGCACGTTCCTGTCACTGGCTGCTGAGGGATGAGAGAACCCGAGGATGCAAATGCCCTCAGGATTTAAATGTGCAATGACGGAGTCCGGGCCTCTTGGTGGCAGTGATGGTGGCCGCGGTGTGACCCTTGGGGGACCAGCACCTTGTGGTCAGAGCTTGAGCCTGGAATGCTCCTTCATGGTTTGGACAAAAGAGGGGACCCCTCAGGCCTCCATTTTCTCATCAGTAAAAAGAGAAGGTTGGACTCAAGGGGGCTGTTTTCCTAAAATGTGGGGCAGCGACGATGATTCGAGGTGGGGTCTGGATGTAGTGCTCAGCTACAGTTAATCCTTAGCGAGAAGCTTATCTCCTTTCCAATGAGCTTTCAACCCTTCTCGTCTCAGCCTGGTTTGGTTTTCAGTGGACACCTATCTAATATCTGCTAATCTCCCTTTCCAAGGAAGAGACAGTAGGTCTCTGGCTCAGAACCTTGGCCAGCAGCCAGACCTACCTAGAATGTAATGATATTGCTGAATTGTCGCTGCATATCCTTTTTGCCCTTTATAGGAATTAATATTGGTTTTTCATTTTTCAGTAATGATATGAGATTTTGTTTCTATACATGTTTAGGTATTAAAGGAAAATACCGCATTTATAATAGTGGAGAGATTACATCAATATGGCAAAAACCATGGGGGTAGCAGGAGTGCAAGGATTGCTGGTCTAGCTGATCTCTAAAATTCCTTCCAGAATTTTCTTTCCCTGACACTCACTCCACCATCTGAAAGGAGTGCAGTTCCGTATGTGGCGTGTCACTATTGGGAAGGAAGGAGACAATGATTCAGACCCTCAGGGGGCCCATATTTATCACAGAAGCAACCACAACAACCCAGGGACAGCCTTGAAAAGTCTCCCAAGTATATACGTGTATTATCTCCCATATGATCCAGAACATTTTACACAGGAGGACAATGAGACGCCCCGAGGTTCACATGATTTGCCCACTGATGACTTAGGGCTCCAACCACACTCGCCCAAAGCCTTGGTTCTTTCCAGAATTCCTTACTGTTTCTATCCTCTGTTATACTAGCTACACATGACATATGGAGATGCCAGGAGATGCTTAGAGTTGGAAAAATGAATGGGGTGTTTTTCACTTCAGGGAAGAATCTGACTTGTTCAGGCTCAGTTGTATGGTGGATGTTACACCTCCTGCTTGAACAGGATGAAAGAGGAAAAGCCCCAGCCCTCTAGCCTTTTACTCATTCAATGGGAAGGGCAGGTGGGACAGGGAAGACACATGGAATTGGCCTCCTCCATGGACATCCTCGCTACTTTCATGTTAGGGACTGACTTCTTGGCCAAAAGTCCTTGGCACCTTTTTAATTCACCAAATCCTCCCACAATCTTTTACATGAGTCACAGTGAGAGGATCATCTATTCACTCATTTAACTAAGATTGTGTATCTACAATGTGCAAGAGTTTAAGACCTATGCCATGAACAGAAAGATTGTAATCGTATAGATGAGATTAAAATTAATCACACAAATAACTGACACAAAGCAGAACACAGTAAAATAATGATAACAATTATGATATATTACAAGAACACACATTTATGAATATTTAACTGTATTCTAAGCACTAGTGTAAGAGTTTTCCGTGTGTTTTTTGTTTGTTTGCTTTTTTGTTTTTTTCAATCTGCAGAACAATCCTATGAGATGAATGCCAGCAATATGGCAATGTCTCAGATGAGGTGACTAAGTATTGACTAAATAACCATCCAAGGTCAATGAGTTCCTAAATGATAGACTCATGCTCACATCTGTCTGACTCCAGGGCCTGCAGAATCACCCACCCAGTGGGTGCTGCCTTCTGTGCCAAGCACCTTCACTCTCTATCTAACTTGCACTTCCATTTGGCAGTGTGGCAACAGGACTAAGGGCACAGACCTGCAACCAGGCTGCCAGGGTTGAATCCCAGCTCTACCCCCGCCCCAGCTCTGTGACACAGAGCAAGTTGCTTACCTTCTCTCTGCCTCCAAGCTACCTATAAAAGGCGTTGGGTGTCTTGGTTAAATAAGTTGATATATGTAGAATGCTTAGGAGGCTACCCAGCACATAGCACATACAAGACTTAGGTGAGTAAAAGCCATGATCATGATGGTATAGATACCAGTGAAGCTCATGGTATAGGCAAGGATACTTGATTCCAAAAATGAAGTAGCATATCCAATATTTTTATGTCTGCTCTTTCCATTATGTAAATCAAGTAGTGTGTAGAGGAAAGAGTAATTAATTTCAGCCCACTGAAGAGGATGAAGGGCGTTAAGAGACTGGATGGATGTTTTTTCAAATTGAGGCAACATGATGAAAATGAACTCAGGGAGGAAAGATGGGAAACGGCCAGTATCTATCCTAGGCCCCTAGGAATAACCCGTCATCTCATGGAAGGCACAGAACAGCCAAAGACATGGCAGGTTATTGAAGGCTTCAACCAGAGTTGTATCTGAACCAGCAGCAGTATAACAGAATATTGTAGGCAGGAGAGATTAGAGAGTAAGAAGTTAGCAAGACACTAAATAGACCTAGTAAGGAGTTCTATCCAGGCAGTAGCACTAAAAATAGATAGGTAGAATTTATGTATATGTAGTATTCATTCAATAAAAATGTGTTGAGCATTTACTGTGTACCAGGAACTAGGGATATAATACACAGTGAGCAAGACCCAATCTTAGTCTACAGGGGGCTATAGAGAAAATTAAGCACGATGGGGGTTGCCAGGATGGCTCAGCAGCTTGAGCATTCACCTGGCAGCTGCAGGGTCCGAGGACTAAGTCCTGGTCCCAGCCCATGTGGACCCATGTGCTAAACTAGAGTGTGCTTCCCATGTGGGAGGCCCATCTCATGGGCACATGCCTCCCATGCAGGACGCCCCCAGCCTGGTTCCCATGCTGCGTGGCCCCTTGCCCACCTGTGTGGAATGAAACTGTCAAAAACTAATGATGCACAACTATGGAGACTGCTCTGGGACCTCCCCTTTCTCTCTGTCTCTCTCTGTCTCTGTCAAAACAATAAAATAAGTCCTTTTTCTTTTTTACAAAAAAGTTAAATAGTTAATAATAAAATGCTGCTGAATGTGATCATTAAAAGGATAATGACAATAAGTGTGATGAAATCATGTGAGAGCAGAAACTAACCTAGATTGGAGGGCTCAGAAGACACTTCCTGAAGACAATGACAGCTGAATGAGGAGGAGGAGTTAGCAGAGCAGAGCTATGGGCAGGTTGTGCTCCAGTGGCCTGTGCCAATGTCCTGAGGTATGCTTGACCACGGCATCTTAAGAATGCCATGTGGAGGAATTGGCAGCATTGGGTAGAGATGAAGATGGGATGAGATCTGTAGCAGGAGCTAGATCATCTGAGGCCTTTCCATCAGCACTAATACATTTCTATTTTATCCTAGAGACCAAAGGAAGTCGTTGGGTGGTTTTAGATAGAAAAATCTGAAGATCATGTTTATTATTTAGAAAGACCACCACCATGTGGATTGGAGGAGGCAAGAGTGACTGCAGGGAGACCCCAAAGAAAGCTAAACCTGGTTAGAGAAGACAGTGACTTTGATGGGGACATTAGGACACAGAAGGAATATGATGCTACCTGGAATGTAAAGGCAGTTACTGTGGCATCAGCTGAGATGTTAGCCTGGACAGGAAAGCAATGGGAGACAGCTGGACAGCAAGGCAGTGGACCAGCCAGTCATTTGAGCAGATGTCGCAGACACAAGGTACTCTGCCAGGCCCGTGGGAGGGGTGGACAGGCCTGGGGGAAGCCCGCGAGCTCTGCAAGTACAAAAGGCCTAGTCCCTGTCTCCCCAGGAGCCAAAGATTGACCTGGGGAAATTAGGGTCTCATGCATGAAATATGTGGAACAGACTGAGACGTGCACATTAACATAGCGACAGTGAGAGGGTCCCCAGGGTACCCGCATGACAGGAAGAGCTGGCTTTGGTTATGCTTGACCTAGAAGACTTTCTGGAAGTCATGAGGATGAGCAATGTAGTAGCAGAAACTCCAGCATAACTGGATATGCGAGAGACCTGGCTGCTTGTTCATTGGCTTCCCGGTGTCCACAGGCCGCTCCTGTGGCGGAGGCTGCTCCCTCGGCCCCTCCTCCCACAGCCCACATCTCGCGGAGTGCAGAACCTGCTCCTCCCGTGGCTGCCTTAGGCCTGAGGAAAGCCATACTTCCCACTTTGCCATTCCCTGGAGCTCCCCATGCCTTGGTGCCCCTAAGCTTGCCAGCTCTTTTGCCCTAAGTCCCTTCCTTGAGCTCTCTTCAACGACTCTTGGGGGTGCACCATCTGCTTCCCGATAGGAGCAAAGCTGTGGGCTGACACTGAGGTGGATGCGGGGAGCCTTCCAGGCTGACATGAACATGACTTGAATGGTTCACAGGAGCAAGAATTTTGACGACTGAAGCGAGAGTACGTATGGTGGCCTCCAGAGAGGACAGAGGGTATAGAGGCTGGTGTGCTCCAAGAGGCCGGCCCTGCAGGGCCTGGGCAGCCACGCAGACACTGAGTGAGTGACCGAGCCCAGCCAGACACCAGGCACCTGGTGCTGAGAGCCACGCTGTATCCGGTCCTGTCCCACTATGAACTCAGGGTCCTGCACTCTCTATGTGCTTACGACTTCCTATGTTGTCCTCTTTCCTTTTGTTCCCCCTATTTCCCCAGAAATCCCATCGTGCTAAGTGGGGGTAAAGAGCCACCTGGGGAAAGGGACATATGACCCATATTGCCTGGACATTGCTTCTGTCCTGATCTGTCACACTGACAAAAGAGAAGGGCTCTGAACCCCACCTTGCGTGGCTGCTTTTCACCCTCTTCTTGTGGGCTGGCCTCACTCTCGGGGCAGCCAGGCCATCTTCTTGAAGCTCTCTATTGCTTTTCCACTGCAGCTGCTCCTTTGGAGTGCCAACCAAGGGGCACAGCTCAGGTGTGCCCGATTCTGCTGCTCCCTCCACAAGCAATGCACTTGGGTGTGATGACTCATGTCCTCAGATATAAGAGCTGTCTTCAAAACTCCCCATAACAAAAAGGTTTCCAAGCTGCCCTTAAAAGCCAACACTCAGGGATGCCAGGATCACTCAACGTGTTAAGTGCTTGCTTTGCAGCCCCAGGGTCCAAGAATCGAGTCCCAGCCTGGCCCATGCGGACCCATATGCTGAACTGGAGTGAGCTTCCCATGTGGGAGGCCTCCTGTTCAGCTCCTGCCTGGGGCACACCTCCCATGCAGGAGGTCCCAGCCCCGTTCCCACCCTGGGCAGCCCCGAATCCACCTGTGTGGAATAAAACTACATCAGAAACTAATGATGTACATCTATAGAGACTGCTCTGGGCCCTCCTCCTCTCTCTCTCTCTCTCTCTCTCTCTCTCTCTCTCTCTCTCTCTCTCTCTCTCTCATCAAAACAATAAAATAAAAATCTAAAAAAAAGCCAACACCCCAGCATCATCCATGGGGACATTCAATGAAGTGTCAGTAGTTCGAGGAAGGCTTGGTATTTGCAGGATGGAAATTCTCATGGACACTTGCAAATCAGTAAGAATCGGGCTCCCCACCATCTCTGGAACAACTCTAACACCGTTATAGGAACCTTTTCCCTCCACCTTGCCCCATGTGACTGTTTTTTTTAATCTATCCTTGGTTAAATTGGAACTTCTGTATTAAGAATCATTGCCATTTTAAACTCAATTGGGGGGGGGGTCGGGATGGCTCAGTGGGTTAAGCACTCACTTTGCAGCGCCTGGGACAGAGGATCAAATCTCAGCCCCAGCCCATGTGGACCCATGTGCTGAACTGGGGAGTGCCCCTAGTTCAGTTCTGTGTGTGTGTGTGTGTGTCTCTCTCTCTCTCTCTCTCTCTCTCTCTCTCTCTCTCTCTCTCTCTCTCTCTGTCAAAAACAATTTTAAAAAAACCAAACTTAAACTCAATTGGAACTCATGAAAAGTTTAATATTGTGGAATGTTAATGAAAAGTCCATTTCCTTTAGAGTGCATTGAGCCCCTTTCAGTTTGTGTTCTGCTGAAATGAACTTGTCGGTGTCATGTAGAATCCACATAGTGGATTTACATGAGCAGACTCAGGAACTGTCAAATTATGAACACTTAAATGCTTTAAGAGCCCTCCCTGCAATCTTCTTATTGTGTTTATCAACACAATGAAGTGTTGTCATGAACCACCCTTGCTAGCCAAAAGACCTGCCCTGGTAGACCAATTCAAGACTACTTCTCCCATCAACATGGTTCCGTTCTCACTCATCTTCCCCATCATGACTTGCCTTTGAGTTTATTGTCTATCCCATTCATTTGGCTCTGCATTATTAGAACAGTAGGCTGATGAAACTTCAAACATGGTAAGGATCTCTTAAATGGGAGGTATTTTGAAAATTGATGGGGGTGTTTTGGGTTCTCATAGTCATTACAGAGCAGTAATAGCTGTGATCAAAAGAAAGCAGGATGGGAGAAGTCTGCCATACTGGAGACAATTCTGCACAATAGAACTGCCTCACAATCTACACAAATCTGGAGCATCCCACTGGACACACAGAGGTTGAACGCATGCCTTGACCTAGGGTGGGATTTCACACAGGACATACACGTTCCATGATGCCTCATCACTACTTCATCCCATGTCACAACAGCAGGCATCATTTTGATGTGACATTTATAAATAAGGATCAACCCATTTGTGAGAAATACCATGCTTTCTCATTTTCTCTATTTTTCCAGTCAGTAATGTACATTGGTATGTTGTCCTTGCTTCATTGTAAACTATTTTCTTTGTCTTTCCATATATACATAAGTCTAGTTTGTTACTATTAATCTTTACATGTGCTTTAGTTCTAGAATATATGTACATATGAGTATACCTCTACTCTTTTATTTAATGTACTTCTTGCATAGAACAGCTTCTGATCTTACTTCTCTGAACTCTGAACATTATCCATTATAAGCAGATAAAACTATGACTGCTTTATTACATTGTCTACTGTAGCTATATCTGAAAATTTACATTTTGAAGTACACATAGTTTATTGTAAAATACTTGCCTTTTATTTCTCTGTTATAGTTAGGGCATTATACCAATTTTTATTATGTATATAAGTATGTAATAATATCTGCAAATTTCATTTTGATTTAGTAAATGAGGCATTACAAATTATTTGTTGTAGAGGGGGATCTTAAATGCAATGAGTTTGAGAGCCACTGATCTATTATAATCCCTCCTTTTACAAAGAAAAAGTGAGGTACAGAGAAATTCAATGGCCTGATCAGTAAACTGCTGATCTGGAATTAAAACCCTGATCTGACCTTCAGCCCAGTTCTCTCATTTTCTTCTCTAATTTTAGTTGAATATTGAGTAGCTCTTATTTCGACAGTAGAATTATACTCACTATCCCATTGAAAATGAAGCCATTCTATACATTCCTTTTTTCTGTAATCAGCACAGTGCCTAACACAGTATTAGACATATAGCACTTATGTAATATATACATAATAGGTCAGTTGGACTGAACTGAATGGCATCAAATTGAAATAAAATTATTTAAACCAAGAAGCAGAATATCAATGCTGCATGGCAAGTGGTGCTTTTCAATGTGAACCAATCAGAGCCATCTCTTCTGGGCCAGGCTCTATCAAGTGCCCCCCCCCCCTCACCTCCTCTACTGTCCCTTACCTGGTTCCGGACTCTTGCCATGAACTGAATGTTTGTCTCACCTCCTCCCACAGCTGACCTCCTCAGCTCAAGACCCTTCCCAAAGACCTAGTGGCACTCAGCTCTGCTTGTCCTCTTACTAGCCATCTCCCTGGGGATAGAAACTGCATGCAATGGGGACAGGCCCCCAGGCCTTAAGAGATGTTCAAGAAAAAGTCAGGTTTCCCTTGCTCAAGTTTTTTCAGGTTCTGATTCATTTTTTCCTGACTCTTTCCAAATGTGTTAAGAAATTCTATGAGGAGGCCCTCTGTTGACATAACACAGGAGCTAATTTTACATGTCACTAGGAATGGCACTGAAAATCTAACTTGGGGGCCATATTTCAAAAGCAGATTAATTGTTCTATCTTCTCAGTGAATGTACATGTGTGTGTGTGTACACATAAATGAGAGAGAAAAGATCACTTCTGTTTGACTATACCTACTTTAGCTGCCAAAATTGAAAATGAGTAGCAAGGAGCTGGGAGATGCATGAAGAGTGTCAAAAGCTATTTCCAAAACACGGGGGTCATGAGAGTTGTGACCAGATAGCACAACCTACAAGAAGGAAATTATCTGTGACAGTGATGAAAAATATATGTCATGGGTCTGGATACTGCATAGAGCAAGCTAATTAAACATAAATCCTGCTTTCATAGATGACACTCTCTAATACACACACACACACACACACACACACACACACACACACACCACTGCCTCCTGCTGCCACCACCCCAACAGCAATAATAACAATAACCATTGTTATTATGCTTTTGATATAGATGAAAAATGCTATGACATCCTTTGCTTCCACCTTGATAACCAAATGAAATTATACTTCCCCAAACCATCAGCGCCCTGAAGACACAAAGAAACATGAACGAGCTCACAAGGCAGAACTCTCAAGGTACTTGAGTCCAGTGAACTGAATGAACCTGGAGGGGTGAGAAAGCGCAGACCCCTCTCAGCCCAGCCTGGTCACATCAGCGGGACTGAGCCCTCATTCCCATAGTGGGGCAGAAAAACAAGGGGCAACCTTTGTGGAAGCAAATGTTGCTGACGTCAGTCCTCGGTGTTCTTTTGTGTTATAAGAACACAAGAAGGCAAGAAATTGTCATCCAAAGTCAAGACAGAAAACAAGCAGTAGAAGCCATATCAGAGATGTCTGAAATGCTGGAATTATCAGACAGCGACTTTAAAATAATTATGGTAAAATGCCAAAGGATCTAGTGGGATGGTGAATGCATGTGTGAAGAAGGGAAAAGTTCAGCAGAGGCAAGGATACTACAGAAAGAACTAAATGTAAATGTCAGAAATAAAAAAATGTAATATCATAAATAAGAAACTTATTATGTGGCTCAGCAAAACTCTGAATGCAAGAGAGAAAAAGGTCAATGACCCTAAAAACCTATCTCTAGAAAGTGTTCAAACTGAAACACAAAGACAAAAATGAGTGAATAAAAACAGAACAGAGCACCCTAGATCTGTTATATGATATTCAATGCTTTAACATACAAGTAATTAGAATCCCAGAAGAGAGAAGGAAAGAGGAGGGTAACGAAAATATTTGAGAAACAATGGCTAATAAACTGCTGAAAAACAATGAACCCCAAGCAGGATAAATATAACATTAAAAACCAATAACAACACATACCTAGACACACTGTAATCAAACAGCCTAACACAAGATAAAAACCAGATTTAAAATCAGCTAAAGAAAAAGACACTCTACACCCTGGGGAACAATGATGAAAATGATGACTGACTGCTTCAGAAATAATGACAACAGGATGACATATTTAAAGTGCAGGAAAAAGAAGTGTCACCTCATAATTCTACCCAAGAACTATATCCTTCAATATTTACATATTTATATGTAGTAACGTATTTTATATAAATATGCATTTATCTATATTAACATCTTACATAATATGTAATGTTATAAATTTATTTTATAATTTAATTAATGATTTGAAGCATTGCAAATATTTAATATATACATATATTTACATATTATCTATATGTATTTAGATATAAAATATGAATACATATCTATAGAACTATACATACACATTTATGTGTATTTTAGATATAAATATATATTTGCATATGACATGTAAATAAATATGAAGGATGTATTCTAAGCTGACATATAAATATACCATAGACTATATATGTGTATATAAAAGACCATTAACCTTTTAAAGTAAAAGACAATACCAATGAATCATGGGGTTTATAGCATAAATGGTCACAAAATACAGACAACAAGAGCACAATTATGTGGAATTATACAATGTAGACTCATACACTTTTGTGAAATAGTACAATATATTATTTTGTTCTAATTCAATATAACACCAATAATATTTTGAGAGACTAATAAGTGTATGAATCTTGAGGGGGTTTAAGCTGAGGCTGGCTTTCTCTTGCTTTTGGTTCTATGTCCACAAAGCCCATATCATATTGTTAATTCAGAGTCAATTTTACTCTCCTTCACTTGACAAAATGAAACAACACAATTCAAAGGGGTTGCTCAGCCATTTTGTAGCATGACTAGCAGAGACAAGTATACTGTAATACTCAGAGATAGCATGGTGCAGTGGAAAATGTGTTAGATTTAGAACCAGGGTTTTGCTCTAAGCTTCCTGGCTCTAAATCCAATTTGTTTGGGCACCGTGTGACGTTGAGCAGGTAACTTAAACTTTCTGAACTCAATTTTCTCATCTGCAAAATGAGACCAATAATCCTCACTTCTCCGGATCATAGCGACTCAAGCAATGCCAACTCCCTAGCCCCCTTCTAGCTCCACATCTACTTGGCAACCAAGAAAACCTAGTTGGACTCCATACGTATGTATTGACTTGGAATCTCTGCAAATTTAACTTTATTCCTCTGATATAAAAGCCAGGGAGTGGTATATTGGTTCAAAATTGGGAAAGTAAAAAGCAACAAAATATTAACATTATTTGGGACTTATACAGTGCTACATTTGAGTAAGCCACAGCAAACACAGTGACCCAGAAACAAGAAGTGTTTTTTCTGATGCTTTTTGGAGTTTTCAAATATGTGGGGGTCAAACCTGGCAAACTCAAAAGAAGAGTCATAAAGTCCTGGAACCCCCCCACCCACCCACCCAAAGCGTGTAGGGGAGGAAGGGGGAGAGGAAACATTCAGGCTTGCCTGGTTCTGCGCAGGCGGACACAGCAAAGGCTGCAGAAGGGCCGGGAGGGGCTGTCCTGACCCGGAAGTCGTGCCAGGAAGAGCTACGCCTGAGCCCTGCTCTACCACGTCCTCACTGTGTGACTCCAGGCAAAGTCCTTGACCTCCCTGACCTTCAGATCCTTTCACAATAAAATGGCATGATAAAATCCACCATCTAGGGCTGTTGAGAGGAACAAAGGAGATCAAGGATATATAGCAAAGGTTGAAAACTAGGACTCTTGGGTCAGATCTGGCCGGCAGATGTATGTTGCTTAGCTTGCAGATGCACCATGCTTTCAGTTTTGTTTTGTTTTTGTTAAATTTATTGGGGTGTCATTGATTGCTACTGATTACATAGTTTCCAGGCATACAAGTCTACATTACATTGTCTATACATCGCATTATGTGCTCACCACCCAGAATCAGCTCACTTTCCATCACCATATTATTTGATTCCCCTCCCTACTCCCCCACCCCCAGCCCTCCCACCTACCTCCCCCTTACCCTCAGGTAACCACTAAACTATTGACTGTGTCCACGAGTTTTTGTTTCTTGGTTCCTTGCAGTTGTATATTCCACCTATAAGTGAGGTCATATATTTCTTGATTCTTTCATTCTGACCTACTTCACTTAATAAGATGTTTTCAAGGTCCGTTTTTTAATTCTCGGCCAACATTGATAAGTAAAATACATTGCTTTAAAAAAAAAATCTATACTTTTGTATTCTCTTGAAAAAGTGTAAGATCTGGTATTCTTATACCTATATTTCCCTCCAAAAGATTGACCAGTTAGAGCTAAGGGGTTCCTACTGTCTATAGAGAGGGCTTATTATCTCCAGAGCTGCTCAGACACCACACCATTCCCCACGGTCTCACCTGTACTGAAGGCCAGTCCATTCACTTACATTACCTGCTCGGCCCTATGGAAACCAGTGATGTCATGTGTCTGGGCCTACACCTGAGAGTAAGTAGATCTTGCACTCCACCCTCTGCCCTGAAGGTCCCATGACCGAATGGGCTTCAGAGAGGAGCACAACAGGTAGAATCATTTCCTTAAGAGCCAGGCCTTGGTCTTAAGCTTGTACCTTAGCCAGTTAGCCTCACTTCAAGAAAATACATCAGAAAAAAAGTATCAATAGCTCATTTTATTTTTTAAGATTTATTTTACTTTTTTGAGAGAAGAAAAAGGGAGTGGAGAGAGAGAAAGAGAGAAGGTGAGAGAGAGAGAGAGAAAAGGGGGGAGGGCCCAGAGCAGTCTCCATAGTTGTACATCATTAGTTGTGACAGGGTTTCAGTCTACACAGGTGGATGTGGGGCTGTGCGGGGTGGGAACCCAATCAGGGGCCTCCTGCATGGGAAGTGAGAACCTTCACCACCATGCCATCCTGGTGGTTACCAGTTGCAACACAGTTCGACATAGGTTTGCACAGGCCGGAGCCAGGAATCGAACCCTGGACCTTGCGTTTGTGAGGCAAGTGCTCAACTGCTGAGCTATCCTGGCCTCCTCAGTAGCTCTTCCCTTGCCCATAGACACAGATTTCCTTCTGAGCAGACTGGAGTTAGTGCTGGCTACAGAGAAACATCATAATGCATTAAAATACATTTAGGAATCTTTTCCAGGAACCTGGGGTTCTCTTGGAGGCCGCATTTGAATCTGATGCATCCCAGCTGTGGGAAGAAGTGTGGGCCCTGTGCTCTGAAGTTCAGGAAAAGGAGGGGGAAACCAGAAGCAATTTTCCCACAGAGACCCTTAAAATTCACTCGTCCTTGGCTCTTGTCCAAATCCGTAGGAGCAGGATTCATTAGAGGAAACCCTGGTCCTCCAGAGGTCCAGGTGAGAGCAGCAGGGTCTGGTGTCACACAAGGCTCTAGGACAGGGGTGTCCAACCTTTTGGCTTCCCTGGGCCACACTGGAAGAAGAATTGTCATGGGCCCACATAAAATACACTCACACTAATGATAGCTGATGAGTTTTTAAAAAACTGCAAAATAAATCTAGTGATTTCTTAAGACAGCTTACGCGCTTGTGTGGGGCCGCATTCAAAGCCCTGCTGGGCCACATGTGGCCCGCAGGCCATGGGCTGGACACACTCGATGTAGGAGCTGCAGGGGAACTGGGGATTGTGAAGCAGGGACAGCGACAGGGTTGCGAGGGCAGCAGCATGGGAATTCCCTGCAATACGCCCCCTTTCAGCAAAGGCGTTTCTTATCACAGCACGAGAGAACTGGAGATGCGCTTGAGAAGGAGTGAGGCACCTGGAGACCCTGCAGCTCCGCCTAGGCTCACGGTGGCAGGCGATGGGTTCGTGCACCGTACAGGTCAGGTGAAAGCCAGCCACTGAGGGCCAGTGCAGGTGGGTGACGATGAAAAGCATTCATAAATCCACGGCTTCAACGTGTGCTGTCTGCAATTAAAAAGTGACGGGGCATCGGATCTCCCTCTTTGCTGACTGCTCAGGGGGTCAGGGACCCCCAGGGTCTCTGAGTGGACATTTGGAGCAAGAGACACGGAGCAAGATGAAGCCCTCACACCCAGTGTGCTGGGTCAGAGGGGGCCTGTAGGGCCAGACTGTGGATCTTAGAGATGCAACTTCTTCCAGGGACTTGATGTTTTGTAACTGGAAATTCTCAACGACCATAGCTGGAGCAGATAGGGGGCGGGGGGGAGGGGGTGGTAGGTCCGTCTCCTTTACCCTAGTTTTTATGGATGAGAAAATGGAGGTCTTCAGAGAGCCTCCTTCTCAGGCTCTCACACTACGTTGGAAGAAAGGCTGGCATTAGAAGTTCTGGCTCCAAGACCAGAGCGCTTCGTGACCCCAGGTGGCCTCCCCAGGCCTCCCCCTGACCGGGCCTCAACACTCTGAAACCATAAAACCTGGATCAAGGACTGTTGGAGTCATGAGCCCCTGACCTCAGGGACTCTCTGATCATCTGGCTTGAATCTGATCCACTTCCTCTCTTTATGAGAGCCATGGGCAAGGTCCACAGCGGAGGCAGCCCCTAATCTCCTTCCTCTGGAATTCAAGCCTTCCGCTGACAACTCATGTTCCCCTTGACACAACATCTATCTGTTATGTGTTGACAACCTACTATGTACCAGGCATTGGGATAAGCACTGATCTGCTTCATTTCATCCTCATAAAAACCGATGCATAGGTGATGTGATGTGGACGTGTACATCCGGAAACTACCCATTTGTTACCAATCAATGTCATCCCAATACATTTAACAATAAGTAAAAAAAAAAAACCTACTGAGTGACTGTACACACTATAAATGGAGAGACAAAGGTGTGTAGTAACCCACCCCCGGTCTCACTGAAAGTAAATGACAGGTGTCCCAGGTCATTCTGCAGGTGGACTGTCCCCCTACTGCCCTCAGCTACTCTCCTCTTGGCTACCTTGTCTCACTGTGTCCCTCCACCAAGCGTATGGTGTTAATATCAATCATGACAATTTCCACCAGCCACACAAGGGAAGACTTTTCATTGCCTCCAGGTATCAAACATGCTGGCCTGGCATCCTCCCGTCTCTGAACATGTCCCTGATCTGTCACCGCACTCTCATTGATCCCACCTGCCACTATTTCCCTCTAGTCCCCAAATTGTTCTGTCAACTCAATAGAAGCCCCCCCAATCTACCCTCCCTTTCACTTCCCAGGCATTTATTATGTATTTTTGCTCTAAATCATATGATTATTATAAAGGCAGATCCCTCCCTGATGTTTCTATAAAAATACTCTATGTCTTTAGCAAGAAAGTGAGCCAAGAAAGCCTCCTCACCACAGGAGGTAATTTCCGCCTGTGTGGATGATGTAAAGTCAAGGGGGTGAGTCATTCATTGCTTACGCATTCAAGTCTGACCTCAGCTATTGGGCAAGTGGAAGAGAAAGTAATTAGTTTCTTCCATGGTTCAGAAATATACCCAAAAAGGGGACGGAGGTGGGCAGCGGTGATTGTTCAAATCAGCAGGTTTGGGAGTTTAATTTCTTTGTATTTATGAAGCTTCAAGATCTTTCTGACATGCTTTATTATAATACAGTGTGCCCAGCTGGAAAAGCCCTATTATTGAGTTATGAAAATGATAAATTAGTGGGACAAAGGTTATTTGTTTCTTGAGCTGCTGTTTGAAAATCCTGGGTATAGATTTCTCTATCACAGGGTGAAAAGGTGAAGGTATTTGTTTCCCTCTGTGAGACAGTATTAAGAAGAGAAAATGAAATGTTTTCCCCAAACCACCCTGACAATGTCACTCAGCAGGTGAGCCTGGCTCTCCAGCCGGAGCCCCCCTCTAAGATTAATGACACTGGGAAGAAAGTTGGCTCAAACTCCCTGAGGCTTTACTGCGCCCAAATACCTTAGCGTCCAGGATTTCTGGACATTATTGATGAAAGAGAAAACGGTAAGTCCCTTTGTCCGTATTTCATCTCATCTTTAAAGCAGGCTACATGGTCCCATGGGAAGCAAGTGGACTGGGGTCCAAGCCCAACCCTCCGGGTTGAATTATCATAGTTCTCGCTATCTCTGCACTTGACCCATAGTGGGAGCTCAAGAATTGCACGGGATTTCCAGTCTCACCCTGCTGGGTTTGGGTTCCTGTATCACACCCACCTTGAGTCCCTGTATAGTATTTGACCATATCTTCCAAATCACGGCATTAGACAGTCGTGCAGACTTCACTTAGATTTCATGTGGAGGGGACGAGGGGTTTACATGGCACCCAAAACAGAACAACTAAGGGAATTTCCTGTCCTTTCTGGAAAGGTGGTACGAGGACACTGTGGAGAATTGGAGAGCACAGCCTCCCAACCTGGCCTCTTACAAATTTTCACCCTAAAATTCCTTCTGTCCTGGCAATGGTCTCATGTCCGTGGCCCTGAGAAGGCAACTTCTCAAATCATTTCTCTGATACAATCCCATCAGCTTTGGACTTTATCTTAAAATGCTGCTAATAAAAGCTCACTAATTGGCTCAGGGAGACCCCACTACGGCTCTCACCTGTCCGGAAGGTGTCCTCCCAGCCAAGACGTTTGTCAGTGCGTCTCGGGAGACCCACTTGTCCTTAAAGGAGGGTGGGGAGGTGCTGCTGCTGGCGGTACAACTGAGGAAGAAGCTTCTCCTGTGGCTCCCTCACACCCACGGGAGCGGCATGGAGCATCTGCTTCAGCAGCGTTGGCTGAAGCTCTGGGAGGTGACAAGATTCCCAAAACCAGGATGAGGCCATTCAGAAGGCGCAGCCAACCACCTCGAGGGGCCAACAGCCTGTGGGCAGAAAGGGCCTTCGGCAGTGGCCCCAGGCCATGTCACAGTGATGCCTGTCAATAGCCAGCTCAGCCTCAGAGCCACAAAACATTGTTGGGTCCCCCTTGGTTTACCAAGAAGCTTGCTTGCTGGTGTTTTGAATAAGCTCCAAAGGACAGAATATGCTTGGAAATGAAAGATTCAGGCATTTTGGTTTTGTCAGGTTTTGTAGAAACAAGTGTTTTATGCTGGAAAAGCTGTTTTGTGTATCTCATTTCACGTAATGCTCACCACAGTTCTGTGAGGTCTGTATTATTTGTTGTCACTTTTACACAGATGAAGAAAAGGAGGTTCAGTAACCTGCCAGAGGACAAACATCTAGTAAGATAGTCCAAGCCCACTGCCCGTTCCATTCTGTTGTATTAGTTAGTTAGTCTCATGCTGCATTACAAGTTGACCCAAACTTAGTAGCTTAAAACAGGACCTATTCATTATTTTTGCAGTTCTGTAGATCAGAAGCCTGGGGTTCTGTTCTGTTCTGAAGGTTCTGAAGAAAGGAACTTCTTGTAGGCTCCTTTGTGAATTGGCAGAACTCAGTTCCTTGTGGCTATAGGACGGACTGAGGTCCCTGAGAATGAAGCCCTTGGCATCTGTTTTTTAAGGCTGCCTTTACTCCTTCTCATGTGGCCCTCTTTTTAAGCCAGCAATGGTTAGAGTAACTGCTTCCGCCAAATCTCTCTGAAGGCTTCTGTCTTTAAAGGGCTTCTGTGACAGGTCAAGTCCCCCGGGAAATAGTTCTTTTTTTTTTTTTTTAAGATTTATTTTTATTATTTTTGACAGAGAGAGAGAGACAGAGACAGAGGCAGAGAGAAGGGGAAGGGCCCAGAACAGTCTCCATAGTTGCATATCTTTGGTTTTTCCACAGGTGGGCGGGGCTGCACAGGGCAGGAACTGGGCCAGGGTCTCGCCCCGGTGAGAACTGAACTGGGGGCACTCCCCAGCTCAGCATATGGGTCCGCACGGGCCTCGGCCGGGATTCGATCCTCGGTCCCCAGGGCTGCAAAGTGAGCGCCTAACCCATTGAGCCATCCCGGCTTCCCCTAGTTCATATTTTAAGGTCAGCGAATTAGAGACTTTAATTCCTTCTGTGAAATGCCTTCGCAGCAACACCTCGCTTAGTGTTTGAACAAGCATGGTTCAGCAACCTTGTGTGTGTTCGGAGAAGGGCACCTGTAGAAGTCTGCCCACTGCAGTGGTTCCTCATTTTCCATTAAGAATCATCTGCAGGGGATGCTGGGAGAGCTCAACAAGTTGAGCACTTGTCTTGCAACTGTGAAGTCTGGAGATCGAATCCCGACCCTAGCCCATGCAAACCCACATGGTGAACTGTGGCACAACTGGTAACCACCAGGATGGCAGCGAAAAGGTTCTCACTTCCCATACAGGAGGCCCTGGGTTCAGCTCCCACCTGGTGTGGTCCCACATCGACCTGTGTAGAATGAAACCATGTCATAACTAATGATGTGCAGCTGTGGAGACTGCTCTGGGCCCTCCCCTCTTCTCTCTGTCTCTCTCTCTCTCTCTCTCTCTGTCTCCCCTTCTCTCAGACAATAAAATAAATCTTTTTTTTTTTTAAGATTTATTTTATTGTTTTGCACAGGGCAGAAACTGGGGCAGCAGCCTCCCACATGGGAGGCACGCCCCCATGAGCTGGGGGCCAAACCAGGGACCTCCCACTGGAAAGCTCACCCTGGTGAGAACTGAACTGGGGACCACAGCTCAGTTCAGCATATGGGTCCGCATGGGCTGGGGTCAGGATTCCAGCCTCAGACCCCAGGGCTGCAAGGCAAGCACTTAACCCATTGAGCCATCCTGGCTTCCCCTAAAATAAATCTTTTAAAAAAAAGAAGAAAAAGAATCATCTGCCGAGCTTATGGGAAGTGCCAATGTGTGGCCCTGTCCCTAGAGATTCTGGTCCCCAGTCTGGGGCACGGCCCCAAGCATCTTCACACTTAGCTGCTCCCCTCGCCCCTCCTGGCCCTACTGGGACTCAAATGTGGGCACCCCCGGGACTTTGTTTTGAAAAGCATTGTTCTGCACTTAGCTACACCAGGGATAATTTGTCAAACCTATCTACACACCAGCCTCTCCTACAAGTATTAATTCAGTTAATATTCACAACAAACATTGAGTTTAATGTGCTCATTAGCCCAAGTTTCCAGGCCCACGGAGATTAAGTGGCTTGCTCGATACCACACGGCTAGTAGGTGGCAGGGCTGGAATCTGAGGCTAAGCAGGTGGGTTCCCAAATCCCTGCTTCTAACCATTTTCATGCTGTGCCGTCAGTTAGGACATACATTTGTTATGTGACCTGAACCAAGTGCAGACTAGACTGAGGACCGCCTCCCACGACCTTGCAAGTGCTGCTGGCATCTGGTGTGGGTGGGTCTGGAGGAGGATGGGAGGGTGAGAGAACCAAGAGCCCTGCCCTCCTGACTGCCCACTCCAAACACCACACATCTTCTATTTGCAGGGGGCCCAGAGTGTTCTACACTGTGACAGAAATCACAACACTGAAAAGGTTCCAATCCATCACAATGTGATAAATGACCTGCCCTATTACACAGCCTGTGCAGACACTCCTCGTTAAAGAGGCAAATCCTGTCACCAAATAGCAATGTAAAAAGGACTCACAGGCATTTTCTACGTCTCTTGAAGAATATGAAAGGGGATCTAAAGTCTAAGCCAGAGCAACTCTTCTCTGAGCCCCTTCTTCTGTGCCCCAGTTCTGTCATACCCCACAGCTAGTCGGACACCTCTCACACGCAACCCCCAGCATCTCCCCGATCCTCCAGCCATGCTGTCCTCCTCTCCCTCCTCTTCCTCACAACTCCTGATCACATCAGCTGGCTGCTCTGCTCCACGCAACCCTTCCCTCTTCTTTCAGGCCCAGCCTCCCTCTACCATTCTCTTGATTCAGTATCTCAGGATCAAACTAGATTCAGGGATCTGCTAGCAAAAAACAAAACAAAAAACTCATTTGTGGTGACTAGAAAGGAGGTATATGAGTAACAGAAGGAAAGAGTTGTGCAGATATGGGCCCAGGGAATACAGTACTGAGGTAAGAGCAAAGCACACCCTTGTTCCATTGATAAAAGTGAAAAGGAAGGAGAAACAAAGATAAAATAAAAATGAAAAGAAACACAAACCAGGATGAATACTTGTGTATAGCTATGCTCTGTAGCACCATCACATCTGCTAGTCTACTTGGTCAGTACAGCCTCTTCATAAAATTGTCCTGGCAAAAGATTTTTGTTTTTAATTTTTTCCACTTTGTGTATGTGGTATATTATATTGATTTGCAGATATTGAACCAACCTTGCATACCAGGAATGAATCCTATTTGATCATGGTGTATGATCTTTAAAATATATTGCTGAATTTGGTTTACTGATATTTTGTTGAGAATTTTTGCATCTATGTTCATTAGGAATATTGGCCCTATTGTTTTCTTTCTTTTTCTTTTCTTTCTTTTTTTTTGTAATATCTTCATCTGGTTTTGGAATCAGGGTAATGGTGGCCTTATAAAATTAGTTTGGGAGTTTTCCCTCCTTTTTGAGTTTTTGGAATAGTTTGAGGAGAATAGGTGTTAATTCTTTTTTGAATGTTTGGTAAAATTCACTTGTGAAACAATCTGGTACAGGACTTTTGTTTGTTGGGAGTTTGTTGATTACTGATTCAATTTTGTTGGTAATACTTGGTCTGTTCAGATTTTCTGTTTCTTCTTGATTCAGCCTTAGAAGATTATATGCTTCTAAGAATTTATCCACTTCTTCCAGATTATCCAATTTGTTGGTGTATAGTTGCTCATAGTATTTGCCCTGGCAAAGGTTTTTAACCTACATTTCAAAGGAAGATACTAAGGCTCAGGGAGTGAACAATTTATGCAAATTTAGTTAATACATAGCTAAGAGAGACCTCTATCTTGATTTTGCCATTCAGACTCCAAGTCATAAGATCACAGAAGTCCATATCAGAAAGAATTATCATAGATTATGTCTAATTTCTTCATTTTACTTGTAAGAGTCACTCAAATACTTAGAGGAAAAACAGGAATTATATTCATACCTTCAGACTTCTGGTCTTGAGCTCCTGCCACTCAACCAAGTTGCTACAGATATAACACCTTTCAAGGAGAAAATAACACTGTTTTGTTTTTTTTTTGAGAACCCATAGATTACAGCAAACAATAGTCATTAGAAAAATATATTTTGGTGTATAGATGAAATAGATATAGGTAGGTAGGTAGGTAGATGCATGGATAGATAGACAGATGCTATACGTTGGTTCATAAATGTGTCTATGAATGTATATACATCAATTAATAAAATCATAAGACATCATGGCAATTTCCTAGGATTGCTTAAATAATCCTCAGTCCTGCTACACTTTTCTGAAATATTCTAGCAGCTCCAAAGTCACTCATCAACCATAGCTGTTTAGAAATCATGGGTTTGGGGGAAGCCAGGATGGCTCGGTGGGTTAAGTGCTCACTTTGCAGCCCCAGTGTCCAAGGATCAAATCCCGGTCCCAGCCTGTGTAGACCCATATGCTGAACTGGGGAGTGGCCCCCAGTTCAGTTCTCGCTGATTCAAGCTTCTCCTGTGGGAGACCCCCAGTTCGGCCCCCAGCTTGTGGGGGCCTGCCTCCCATGCGGGAGGCCCCCACCCTATTACTGCCCTGCATGCCCACCCCCTCTCCCCTCACCCACCTGTGTGGAACAAAACTATGTTGAAAACTGATGATATACAACTATGGAGACTGCTCTGGGCCCTCCCCCTTCTCTCTGCCTCTCTCTATCGCTCTGTCAAAAACAATAAATCTTAAAAAAAAGAAAAAAAAATTGTGGGTTTAACAGCCACAAGATTTGGTCACTAGGAGACGTGTCCCCAGACCTAGGCACACCCAGGCCACTGTGGGTAGCTTGGGTCTGGGTAATAGAATATAGGTTTGGCTGCTTCAACAAAGGGCAAAGTACAGACACTTAAATAAAACAGAAGTTATTTCTCCTTCACTAACAGGCCTAGCATAAGTATGCCAGGACTGATGTGACAGATCTTCAGGTTTGATGACACAGGCTCCTTCTATCCCATTGCTCAGTCAGTCTCATTCTGTGGCTTCCTTTTGTGGTCTTAGATGGCTATCTACATTCCATAGCTGCACATTCTTCCCATGAAAAGAGAAACATAGAAAATGGCAGGAGGGTACAGGAGACCTTTCTCTCTAGAGTCACACACTCAGAAGATGCACACCTCACTTCGACGCATTTCTCATGGGCTATCAAGTCCCAGGGACCACACCAAGCTTCAAAGAACATAGAATATGTTAGCTGGGGTGCTAAAGCATTCACGTTTGTTGCTAGAGAGAGAGCAGGAAAATGGGATGATACATAAGTAAGAAACTTCCAAATCAGTAACCCATGTGGGAAAAGAGAGGGTGCATGCAATTGGGAAATCATAGAGAATAAACAAATAAATGAAGAAATCTTCAGGAAAAGGAACAGACAATGAAAGAAATGTTTTAGGCAGAGACAAAACACAAATGAATTGACAACCCAAGAAGGACAGTGTCCTTGCTCACACACCTCTAGTCTCACGGCCCGTGCTCAGATGCCTATGGGCGGAAGTGAGGCGGTGATGTGGGAACAGCACCCAGGCCGCACTGTGCGCCCTACAAGAGAGGCGCTTGTCTTTCCAAAGCTGGCAGAACTATGACTTAGACTAGTTCCCTCATGCCTTCTTCCTCCCCTTCCTGCCCTCCCCCCCACCCCCCCCACACACACACATTCATGCACAAGCTCAAATATGCTCCAGGGGTTATGTGAGGCGTATGGCTTCTGCACCCATTCTTACCAACTCTGTACCCTCCTGCCCACCTGCTGGGGATGAGTCTCCATCTATCCACTGCTAAGCCAGAACTTCAGGAGGAATTTCTTTCCTGGCACATAGACAGAGGGCACCTATTAACCACAAACCTAGACCCCACTGTGTGTGATGGCAAAGCCCTTTGATCACGTGTGTGTGCTACACAGAGTACTGGGCTCTCTGATGACATGAATAGGTTACAATTCCTCACTACAATGATGACAACAAAACCTAACCAGTTATAAAACTCCTGCATTTGCAAGTTAATCATCTACCATCTTGTGCTGTGGCTTCCACACCAAATGACTGGCACAGGAAATGTGTGAAGGAGGACTTAGAAGAAAGCAAGTATCGTGGCCCAACCAGCTTCTCTGAGTCTTGAAGGGTGTGTTGAATTCAGCAGCAGGGCAGGTGGGAGGCAGGGAGACCTTTCTAATAACCCAGACTAGGGATGGTGAGGACTCAAACAAGTGAGATGACTGGAGACAGGAGAAGAATGAAGAATGGCCACATAAAGTGTGGTGCAGATCCCACAGGGACAAGGACGTCAATGTTCGCTGAGTTGTCACTTTGCCTACAGTGGCCAGAGTTGAAGATAAGCTAGAGTGTCTGCCTCCAGGGATGGGAATGCAGTGGTACCTTGGTACTCCTTAATTGGTTCTGGGAGGCACGGCAAGTACCAAAAGTGAGGACCAAAAACATTTTCCCATGAGGAATAATGCAGTGGTACCTCGGCACTCATTGTTAATTAGTTCCAGAAGGCACAGCGAGTACCAAACATACAAGTATCAGGACCAAATTTTCACATCAAAATGCACTGAGCACCAAATTCAACGAGTTTCAAAGCAGTCAAGTACCAAGGTCTGAGTGTAAGTGAGAGGTGTGGGTGCGTCCCACCACAGTGCACAAAGTTAAAATCTAGTGAACTAGGTGGCCACAGAGAAAACGTGGGCACATCTAAAAGCCTAATGGTAAGGGACAAAACCAAAAGGAGGTCTGTAACAAAATCCCCTCACATCAACCAAAAACGTGTGCACACAGGCAACACTGAAAGGACACATGTCGAGTACAGCAGTGTTAGGTGTCTAGGCAGGTGAGGCGGCTGGGGTGGGGGTGGGGGAACCAGACACTGAATGGGGGCAAATAAATGGGAGAATAATTTATGTGAGCTAAATGATGCACGCAGTGCTGAGAGCCGCCGTGTATGATAATCAGCTCTGCACGGGCCCCAAAGAAAGATAAGTAATTACATACGTGCCCACAGGCATAAATACACAAAAATGTTTAAAAAGGCAGGCAATGGTTGGCTGGGCGTTAGGAAGGTGGAGGCCAAAGGAGAAGGAAACAGGCCAAGACTGTGGGCTCTCCCACTCTTGCCTCCCAGCTTGGAGCAGCGAGTTTCCTCTTCTCCCAGCTTCAAGGCTCCACACACTTGTCTTGTGCAGGGACCACATTCTAAGAAAATAACCTTTGGAAACAAGCTGACCTGGGTATGAATCACAGAAATGTTTTGGAGCCTCTGTTCTGTTCTCTATAAAAAGAGGAGTAATCATGCCTACCTACTTCACATAGTGCTCAGAGAGCTTCCATGAGCTAATATGCGTGAAAGAGGCTACTCGACTGTCGTGGTTCAGTAAATAAAATGTCCCCTTGATGGCTCTGGGCCTGCGTCCCCACATGTTGGCCAGTAGCTGAAGTGACACTAGAGCTTTGTACAGGACAGCGGTAGCGGAGCTGAGCCCTGGAAGGCTGTGCTTTCTGGGAAGGATGGACGGGAGCCGCCCTCGGAGCTCCGTGCGCACCCTCATCGCCGTCCCGGGGCCCGGGAGAGCCCCAGCCGGGCCCGGCTGCGTGCTCTCGGTCTAACGGTACCGCAGAGGCTGGGCTCCCTTACACCCAAGTCAGCTGCACATTTTTATCTTCTTTATGTGTTTGAAACGTTACACTAATTGTGATGGATGCTCTCTCTGTGCTCACACTGAGGGGCGAATGATGAAGCCATAATGTGAGGTAATATGTCTATTAAGGATTTAAAATAACCTGCCTGCTGGATGATTCCTCACTCCTCTAGCGCATTCAAGCTTCTTGGGAAGAAGTTGGTGCTAAATTAGAGATGGCAATAGGGTGGGAGGGAAGCTGGGGAGTGTGTGTGTGGGGGGGGGGTGGACTCAAGGGCTATTCTTCAACTTCTGAGGCGTTGCCAAACTGATGTACCTTTTCTCCATTTAATTACGAACCATCAGGCCTTGCACCAGGGTCCGCACTGGTTCTGGGTACATATGGATCATCAATGACTTTGGGAGTTCCAGATTTAGGAGCTTCATTAACGGGACTTAGTGAACAAAGTCATGGTGCTAATGGAATCATGAATTAATTGTCTTTCTCTCTGATGGCCAAACCCATGTTAGAGCCCTTAAGAGTATGCCATTAGAAGTGGCTCCTGGAACTGTCTGGTCCCCTAATTCCAGAAGCAGATAAAAGTTGGACTAATAGGGCCCGGCGAACTCCCAGCCATGTCTATCCCTAGAAAAACAGGAATCTGAAATTAAAAGCAGACAGAACTTCGATGTCTTCTGCATCTGCCTGCCTGCTGGGTGGTCTCTGTTTTACTAAAGAGCAAGAGGTACATGTTCAGTCCAGTCAGCACCTTTGGGCCACATGGCTGTGAAAGCCTACAGGTCACTGCAGGAAGAACAGCATGTCAACAGGTGACCTTGCAAGAGGATACTGTGGAAGGCCACCAGCCCAGAACTTAGTCTTTGCTTCACCACTAATCTCAGTTCCTCCTCCTGGGCTCCACAAGCCTCTGAACAGCCATAAAAGTCTAGCTGTTTTCTACCATGGATCTTTACCCCCTAGTCCTTTCATTGCTAACCATCTCCCATCTCCTCTTACTCATTTCCACCTCTGTCTCTTCCCTTACTCAGGCCCCTGCCCTAAGTGCAGCACCTGCCTCTCTCCTCTCTGCCTCAAATCTTGTTTGAACTTGGAGGTAGATGTGATGAATGCAGGAAGGAAAACAATCTCCTACCCTAAAATCTACTGGAACTAACAACAAACAAAACTATCAGCATCAGCAACCAGAAGTGATCTCATGACATCAACTTTTAAAAGTGATTCCCATTAAATCAGTAAAATATAGAGCATAGCTCATCACAATCCTTTTTCCCCACACATTCCAAACAGGTGATATGAGGCAAATGTGGTAAGTTAATAAAATCCAAGAATGCAATCTCACATGGGGGCGGGGGGCAGAATTATAGAATGAATAGGTAGGTAGTCCAGGGCAAAGGTAAAAAATCTCTGAAAGAGAATCGTTATCATTTGTTACAACAAAATAATCACACCTAACGTATCTGGAGAATCTACTATGGTGTGAGGATAAGCCAGCATATGCCACATTCTATTTGAGACTCTCAAAATCTGTGACATTCTTAGCTGTGTGGGGTACACAGGAAACCAGGGCAAGTCGATCCTAATAATTAGACCATCTCAGTGGAGGCAGAACAGCGACTTGGATTTGCCATTTTTAAGAATTCCAGTCTAAATTAGAGAAATAATCTAAACCACAGGCTATTTCTCCATAAGAATAGAATATGCCCTTGATCCCACGTGGGTATTTCTAACATAGGTTTGTTTGTTTGTTTTTAACCTCACAATAAAGATTAGTGTCAGACAGCCAGAGCTTATCCAACAAACTTTCACAGCGAGCCAGCCAAAATCTTTGACTGATCGTGAACCGTCAGAGCACTGAAAAGCAGTAAGAACACAATGTCTCCCAAATGTGACTCAGAGGGGAAACCAGCAATGTCTCAACAAGATGGAAAAGATCTTGAGAAGGATTTTCCCACACCGCACCATGACCACCAGAGCAGCCCATACTTGTCACTGAGGAAGCCAACAAGGTGGTGACTGTGGAAATGTATCACAGAAAAACGAAGAGAGGAAGCATGACCACAAAAACCAGGAAAATAGCTCAGGTGACAGAAAATATAACCCAAGGAACAGAAGAGTCCCTGCAAGGGATTCAGACTATGGAATAACTTCATAATAACATGGATTGTTTTTTAATGGGTTAAAGACAAAATGTCAAGAAGATAAAACAAGGGGGTGCTGGGATGGCTCAGCAGGTTAAGCACTCGCCTTGTAGCCCAGGGCTCCGATGATCAAATCCTGGCCCTGGCTCATGCAGACCCATGTGCTGAACTGGGATGTGGCCCCCAGCACAATTTTTGCCAAGGCAAGCTCCATTTGAGAGGACCCCAGTTTGGCCCCAGCTCGCAGGGGCATGCCCTTCATGTGGGAGGCCCCCAACCCAGTTCCCACCCTGTGCAGCTCCCCAACCACCTGTGTGAAATGAAACCATGTCAAAACTGATGATGTACAACTATGGAGACTGCTCTGGGCCCTCCCCCTTCTATCTCTCTCTGCCTCTGTTTCTTTCTGTCAAAAACAATAAAATAAATCTTAAAAAAAAAAACAGGCAAAACAAGATTAAAAGAGTGATTGCAGAACTAGGGGAATTAATTGAGCACCATAATAATATCATTACAGAACTGATTACATAACGATTAGAATAGCCAAAACCAGAATGACATGGTTGAAAATCTAATTAAAATCTTGAAATTAAAGTCCTTCCTGAGTGAATGCAAAGGGAAAGAAAGGGGGAGATAAAATGATTACAGATAAAGTAACAGATATTGAGGGCTGGCAGAAATGATACAAGACACGGATAAAAAGTATTCCTAAAATAGAAAACCCAAAAAATGCAGACAACAATTATCCCAAGACATTTTTCAAGCTAAATTTCCTTAAATGAATGAAGAAACTCCAGACTGCCTTCAGATTTCTTCAGACCAACATCCAGTGCAAGAAAATAAAGAAACAATTTCATTTTTGACAGTGAAATCACTAAAAGACACAAAACTGTGAAAACAGGGCACTCAATAGACCACAAAAAGGACATTTATTTGTAGCGTAAGAGTTGAAACAAGATGGTAGAGTGTTGTCTTGTTCAATTTCAGCTGGGGATGGACATGTCAGGTGACTCAAATTTTTCACTGCCTAGAGCACGGCTGTGCAAAAGTGCCATGGGCGTGGATTTGGGGGTTACAAGTAAGTTTCAGCAAGTAGGCACATTTGCAGATGTGGAGTCTGTGAATTTTGAGGATCAGCTGGTATATTCACGGAGCACTTCTTTTTCCAAGCAATCTTCTAGGCACTGCGGTTACAACAATTAACAAAAACAGACAAAAATGCTTCCTCTCGTGGAGCATGCATTCTAGAGAAGGGCAGTAAACATAGTAAATATGATAATTACTATAGAATAAATAAACAGGGTAAGGGGAGTGCAATTTTAAACCAGATACTCAAAGACAGTGAAGTTTGGACCAAAAAAAAACACACACAAAAAAAACTGTAGGCAAAGAGGGAACGAGTCTTCCAGACACCTGGCTCAGGTGTGCTCCAGGCAGGGGAAACAGCCAGTTCAAATGCCTGGATGCCTGAGCAACTTGAAGAACAACCACGAGGAGGCTGGCAGGGCTACCACGGAAAGAGAAAAGGAAAGAGGCAATGGGAGTTCAAGTCAGAGAGGTAGTGAGGCCAGATTGCTAGCCCTGCTGGCCATGTAAGTACACTGGCTATTGCTTGGAGTGAGCTGGGCAGGTTGCAGGGGGTTGAGCCTTTGAGTTTAGGAAGGGCTCACTCTGGCTGCTGTATTGAGAATAGGCTATAAAAGGGTGGACAAGAATGTGAGCAATCAGTGGCCAGAACATGGAAACAACCAAAATGCCCTTTGATAGATGACTGGATACAGAAGATGTGGTACATTTACACAATGGAATACGACTCAGCGATAAGAAATGATAAATTACAGTCATTTCTGGCAACATGGTTGGACCTAGAGACCATCTTATTAAGCAAAATAAGTCAGACTGAAAGAATCCGGAAAAATATGACCTCACTTACAGGTGGAATATAAAACTGAAAGTTACAAAGACACAGAGACCTATGGACACACCCAATAACTTGGTGATTGCCTGAGGGAAGGGAAGGAGTGGGGAGGGAGAGAGGGAGGGGAGGTGGGAGAGGGCACCAGCATTATGGACACACT
>PVKE010008308.1:0-48080 GCA_004027555.1 Craseonycteris thonglongyai | reverse complement strand
ACAGAATACAGCCTAGAAATATATCCACACAAATATACTTTTCCAAATTTTTAAGAAGTTGCAAAAGGAATGCAATGGGGGAGACAGCCTTTCTAACAAATGGTGCTGGAGCAACAGAACAACTAGAGGGCAAAAAAACCAAACTTAACCTAAGCCTCTCTCCTTGCACAAAACTTAACTCAAAATGAGTTATAGACTTACATGTACAATGTGAAACTATAAAGCTTTTAGGGAAAAAAAAAAAAAGAAAGAAAATCTCTAAGATCTGACTAGGTGAAGAATTCTTGACACTAAAAACAAAGTTCCTAAAAGGAAGAATCAATAAACTGGACTCTCATCAAAATTAAAAATTTTGCTTTAAAAGCTCCTGTAAAAAGAATAAAAATAAGCTACATATAACAGAAAATATTTGCAAATCACATATCCAACAATGGACTAATATCTACCGGTAAGCTCTAAAACTCAACAGTAAAGAAACAATCCATTCGAAATATGGGCAAAAACCATGAAAAGATATTTCACTGAAAAAGCTTTATAGATGGCAAATAAGGACATGAAAAGATGTTCAACTTATTTAGCCATCAGGGAAATTAAAATTAAAATAATAAGCTATCATTACCCATCTATCAGGATGGCTAAAGTATAAAAATAGTGGCAACACCAGATACTGGCAAGAATGCATTTACTACTGGTGAAAATGTAAAATGGTACAGCCATTCTAGAAAACTCTATGGTAGTTTCTTATAAAACCAAGCCTGCAATTGGCATACTAATCAGCAATTGCACTCTTGGGCCATTATCCCAGAGGAATGAAAAGTTATGTTCACACAAAAACAAGTACAAGAATATTCATAGATTATCTTATTTGTAACAACCAAACACTGGAATCAATCCAGATGTACTTCAGCAGGTGAATGGTTAAACAAGCTGTGGTATGTACATACCGTGGAATACTATTCAACAATTCAAAGGCACAAACTAGTGATATATGCAACAATTTGAATGAATCTCCAGGGATTTGGGCTGGGTGGAAAAAACTCATCCCAAAGGTTATGAACTGTAATGATTCCATTTATGTAACATTTTTGACATGGCACAATTTTAGAAATGAAGGTAAGATTAGTGGTTGCTGGGGGACAGGGATGGGAGTGGAGAGCCGGCAGGAAGGAGAATACGGTTATGGAAGGGCAACCTGAGAGAAGCTTGTGGTGATGGAACTACTCAGTACCTTGATAATGGTGGTAGATACACATGCAATAAAATGTACAGAACTAAACACACACACACAAATGTATACAAGTAAAACTGAAGACATTTGAGTAAAATCAGTGGGCTGTATCAGTGGTAAGTTCCTGGTTGTGGTAGTATACTACAGTTCTGCCAAATTTTACTATTGGTGGAAACAGGCTAAAAGGGACATGGGATCTTCTTACAATTGCATGTATATCTACAATTATCTCAATAAAACTTTCAATTAAAAATAAAAGTAAATGGAATCTACATAATTCCATTTACATGACATTCTGGAAAAGTCAAAACTATAGAAATGAAAAACAGATGAGCGGTTGCCAGAGGGTGGGAGTCAGGGGAAGGACTAGGGAAGTACAAGGAGATTTGAGGGATGAAAGAACTACTGCATATTCTGATTGTGTTGGTGGTTACATACTATAGTATTTGTCAAAACTCAGAAATGCATACTGAAAAGGGTAAAACTTACTGTGTGTCAATTATACCTCAGTAAATCTGACTTTAAAAAAAGGACACTTCTAAAACAACCATTTAGCAGGGCTGATCAAGAAAAAAAAAAGGAAAGGCAGAAATAATGAAATGAAAAAGGAGATGAATATTAATACATTTATCAAAAATCACAAAGATCCTTCATTACAGAATAATACTGAAGATCTATTGTTATATGAAAAAGGCAAAATGTGTATTATTTTGTGGCTGTATAGTTATATACTGAACAGCAATGGAAACTATCACAAGAATTAGGGTCAGTGGTTGCCTAGGGACAAAAGACCTGAGTGGCTGCTAAGGATAAAAGAGAAAAAGACTTAGTTTTTGGTTTATTTCTTTTTAAAATTTTTCAATCAGGTTCCATGTGGAAATATTATTTAGTCTAAATGAGAATTAAAGAGAATAAAATAATTAAAAATTTGAACACCTACACCCAAATCATATTATGAATGAATATAAAATTTTAAACTTAAAAGAAACAGTGTTGGGGAAGCCGGGATGGCTCAGTGGGTTAAGCGCTCACTTTGTAGCGCCAGGGACCGAGGATCGAATCCCGGTCCCAGCCCGTGCAGAACCATATGCTGAACTGGGAGCTCCCCCAGTTCAGTTCTCTCTCTGTCTCTGTCTCTGTATCTCTCTCTCTCTCTCTCTCTCTCTCTCTCTCTCTCTCTCTCTGTCAAAAATAAATAAATAAATAAAAATATATTAGAAAAAAAGAAAAAAGAAACAGTGAATTTAATAGAAAAATGTAAAATTACCAACCCAATTCATTGTATAAAGCTAACTGAACCAGAAAATAAAAAGAAAATTACAGACCAATTTTAAATATGAAAATAGGTGGAAATATCCCAAATAACATTATAATATTAAATTCTGCACTTAATATTTTACAACCAAGTTGGATATTCCAGAAATGCAAATATGGTTCATTATCTGAAAATGTGTAATTAAAATCAGATTAAGAGAACAAAGCAATATGCTCATCTCAATACATAAAGAACATTCTATAAAAATATCAATATTCATTCATAGTAGGAGAAACTGTTAGAAAACAGAGACAGTAATCACCTTAACTTGAAGAGCATCTGTTAAAATCCTACAGCAAAAGTCATATTTCATATCAAAGTATTTCACAATGAAACTTTGGTAGTCCCTTTCAAGTGAGAAACAAGATAAATATGATCTCTTTCACTGTTCATTTTAATATTATACTGAAGGAGTTCCTATCCAAGAAACATAAAAAAAGATATAAAAATTGTTTCCAGATATGACTATCTACATGTATTCAAAAGAAAGTAAAGATGAACGATTCTGGACATCAGCAGAACTGACAGACACATGATCAACAAACAAAAACAAATTCATTATCGTCCACCAATAATAACCAATTGGGAAACAGTGACTGGAAAAAAAAAAGATTTCATTTAAAATAGCTACAAAATGTAGAAGACACTGCACTAGAAAGAAATTTAACAAAGATGCACAAAGCCTTTGTGAGAGAATTAGAAACACTGCTGAAGGCCAAAAAAGATGCTTTGAATTAAATGGAGTTATCTTATGTTCAGATGAGATGACATAATAGTATTAAGATGTCAATTTCCCCAAATTAGTGAATTAAGTGCAATCAGAATCCAAATTACAACAGGATTTTTGTGGAACTTGATAAGCCAAACTTAAAATTCATAGGAAAAGGAGCCGATAATAACTAAAGCAATCTGAAAACAACAATTATGTGAGGAAACATTCCCTAATTGGAATTCACACTTACTATAATTTAGAAACATAATGAAGCAATTTTGTAATGGTACAGTAATCAACAAATACACGGACAAAACAGGGCCCTAAAATAGAACCATGAATGTACATAAAAAACAAGACATGTGACAGAAGTGGCATTACAGATCAGTAGTGATGACCAATTATCAATATGGGAAAAAAACCAAAACCTTAGAACTCCATTCTAATACTATACACAAAAATAGATTCCAGGTAGATAAAAGATATAAATGTAAAAGTACTTCAAGAAAAAACAAAAAACAAACAAACAAAAAAACCCAGGGTATTTATCTTAAGTGATCTTTGGAAAATATTTCTTTAATAGAGGGAATGAGAATAAACCATAAAGAATTGATACATTTGGTGATAAATTTAAAAAATGTCTTTTCAAGAAAATTAAAAGTGAGAAAGACCAGATTGAAAGCTACAGGCTGAGAGGGATGCCAGGATAGCTAAATAGGTTGAGTGCTTGCCTTGTAACTGCAAGGTCCAAGGATTGGATCCTGGCCAGGCCCTGGCTCATGAAAATGCATATGGTGAACTGCCCCAGTTCAGTTCCCACCCTGTGTGGCACCACATCCATCTGTGTGACATGAAACTATGTAACACAGAGGTAACACAACTAACGATGCACCACTATGGAGACTGCTCTGCCCACCCCCAACTTTACTCAAACAATAAAACAAATTTTTAAAAAAAGAAAAAAGGAAAGCTACAGGTTGAGAGAAGAAACTGCAATGCATGTTGACATTACAAAATCCTATTTTATATTTTAATGACTACAGTATAAAATATAGTAAATAGACACCAAGGATAAACATACAATTCTTGCCAGGGGTTACTTCTTGGGAGTAAGGAATCGGACTGAGAACAGAGGCAACGAGATACTTCAATTTCATCTGTAATATTGCTTCTTTTAATTAAAAAATAAACCTTTAGAGTACAATATTAACAATTATCAGTCTAAGCAGTATGGACATGAGTTTTGTTTAGTTATTCTCAGTATTTTTCAGTATTTATTTTAATTCTAAAAAGCAAACAAACAAAAAGATAAAAGTAGCCCCTGTGCTTGCCAAACAACAGCTCAGACACTCCAGACAGTGGTTTGGGAGAGCTTCTGCTTACTCTCCTTTTCCTTTGCGGGTACATTCAAATTCTCATATACAATCCCAATCAAGATTAGGAAGACAGCCTATCTTCTGCTGGGCTGGGAAAGTGGCAAGAAGTCAAAATAAAGTCCCAGGTAATTGGAATGACAAAGGCCGTGAGCGCCGGGGAAAGCTAACATTTCAGAGGCTCTCCCCCGTGCGCCAGGGAGAAAGCCCCTATTGTCTGTTGTCAGACTGGCAGCTGAATGTGAGGAGTGCTGTGTCACGGCCCTTGTCAGAGGATGATGGAGCCTGGCAGCGTGGAGAACCCCAGGAGACTCGTGTCCAGTGTAGGAACGTTCCTTCACAACAGCAGCCCCTCTGTTTGGAAGAAATATGAGGTAACACACACAGCACACTAGGATTTCTCAAGCATCCAAGACAAAATAGGCCTTCATCATGGTGGGGTCCTAAGACGGCTGCTCCCGGGCTCCCACAAAGACATGAGGACACAATCAGCTTCATTTAGAAAAGCCTTAGTCTTAAGCAAGAAAAATACATTCTCTCCATTTTTTAAAAAGCATACCACTAATCACTACCAAATAAGCATTTGAGGAATGCTTAACATAATCCTTGACATTGTAAATAAGGGTTTCCCAGGGCACAGTTTAGACATTCCTTGAGACAAACAGAAAGTGAGGTACCAATGGAGAAAAAAAGCAAAGAAAAGCCTTTAAGAAAACCTATTTTTGGCTCTGCCACTCTGTCTATGACAACAGCATTTCCTCCTATCAAATAACTGTTCACTGGAGCTGTGCCTCTTGTAACTCCTCTTTATGAAAAGCAAAATTTTAAACTCTCAAGAGAAAAGACACCCCAGATCAATGAATTTATTCCCCTACCTCACTATCCTTAAAAACAAAAGAAACTACTGAACCCCCAAAGGTACATGATACATTGATTTCTAATAGAAAAATAACATAAGTTTTTCTTTTTCATTTTGTCTCTTTTTAAAACTAAATAAAGGAGGACTGGGTAATAGCTAAGTAGTAATTAAACAATTTGAATTAAATCTCTCAAAGGAAATTGAGAGATAAAGTAAACAAAATAAAGGAAAACAAATATATATAGGCATTGTGGACAGACATCTGATAAAGGACAAGACAAAAATAATAAACAGGTATACTTTAACATGTACCAGATTCACTGAATGTGGAGGTTTCTTCCTCTCAAAACGGTATTTTTATACCCCTAGAGAAATCAGGGTTATAAATATCAGAAAAAAGGTAGAACTTCAAATTCTATGGTGAAATTCAGTTCTGTGGAAGGCATCAGCAACCTCTAATACACATATCCACCCTTACTGAAATCTCAGTTATTAACTAGGTCACTGGTTCTCTCTCAGCTTCTCCTTCTAAATATAAACCAGGATCCACCCATGTATTAATAACTTCCCCGCATGAAACAATTCAATGGTTTCCCACTGCCTACAAGAAAAAGTCTCCTAGCATGGCATGCCAAGGTCTTTAATGGATGGTTCTGGTCCCCAGCTTCCTCCCAAAGTTATCTGCCATGCCTCCAATTTATACAACTTTTCACAAAGCCTTATCAAACTATTATAGTTCACAACATAAGAGTTATTTCATACTTCTGTAACATTACTTCCCCTGTACTTGAGGCTGTCTGGAATATTCTCTCCTTGCCTTCACCACCAGATCAACCCATGGTCTAGGAAGCACCAGCTCTTCCACTGGAGCCTCCTTCGTGCTCCCAGAGCACAATGTGAATATTCAATCATTTTTTATGAAGAGGTGCTGCATTGTCAGGCACTGCTCTCAGCACCGAGAGTACAGCAGGTACCAAAGAGAAGTCCCTACTTTTACAGAGCATATAGGACAGTGTGGGGACACAACAGTACACAAGAAATGTAAGCCAGGTGTTCATAAATAAAAATAAAAGTAGATTGAGACTGGATGGTCAGGATAAGGTATCAGCAAAGGAGAGAGCCAACTGTTGCCTTGGTATATTCCAAACAGAAAAAAAATGCAAACGCTTCAGACTGGAGGACGCATCTGAGAAAAGCAATGACTTTTTTTTTTTTTTTAATAAACTTGAGGTTTATAAACTTGCTGCCATGTGCAGAATAAGTTATAGGGGACAAGGGTGGATTTGGGGAGCCAAGTTAGGAGGCTACTGTGATAATACAGGTAGGAGGTGATGAAGGCTTGCACTAAAATGAATGGCAAAAAGTACCAGTAGTTAAATTTGAATTGAAAGACGAACTGAAAGAAAAAAACATAGACTAGACACAGGATGGAGAAAGAAATTAGGTATGAGGCTGAGGATTTTGTCCTGAGCAACTGGAAAAAATGAAGAGATGGAGAACTTACAGAGCAACAGGTCTGGTGGGAGAGGTGAGTCAGGGGAAGGCAAGGAAGGTTATCAGAAACTGCTTTTGGACACATTAGGTTGAAACATCTGGGTGGAGATGTCCAAGTAGGCATCTGGAAATACTAGTCTGAACTTTAGGGGCAGATCAGAGCAAGGGGTACACATTGGGCAGTTATTAGGACACAGAAGGCATGTAAAGCCATGGGGCTGCATAAAAGGACCTAGGAGATGAGGACAGAAGAGAAAAGGTGCAAGCACCAAATCTGGGAGTACTCAACTTCTAGATGTTAGAAACTGGAGGAGGGTCCCTCAAAGGAAATGTATCTCTAGCTTAGCCTAGATGGCAAGCTGGAGAGAAGACACTCATTTTTTGTCTTTTTATCTTGCTTCTGGCATAGCACCTCTTGGCTGATAGTAGGTATTCAGTAAATAAACTGTCCTTTAAACTCAGCTAGAATCTAGTTATTTCTTAGATGTTCTCCTAGTAGAATACAAGAGTCCAGGTAATAGAAATGTGACCAGCCCAATGAGGATACCTTTTCAGCCACCTGCATTACTCACTAAAATGCTAAAACAGCACACCATTGCTACACAAACCACGAAAGGACAAGGCACAGACGGAGGCTTTAAAAGAAGTCTACTGATTGTGAAAGCAAATGCTATACTTACAGGCCATGAGCCAGGAAATAGATATTATTCATCTATTGTTTCACAAAGTAAATTAACATGAAATGGATGGGTAAGTACTCAAGTTTGCCTAGTTTATTATTACCATAAACAGGTATAGTAGAAAGGCTCAACTTCTACCTCCCCCGATCAATAGAAAGCAACATGAAGGATAAAACACCTGCAAGAGATTATAAAAACTATTAATAAGCATGTCTCCCTTTGGTCTGTTCATCATAAAAAATGGAAATGATTCAGGTAACTGGGGTTTGTATTTTATTCTGAAAGAAAAATAGAATACATAAATTTTGCATCATCTTTAAAATCCTGTTACCAAAATGACTAATCACATGAAGGCAGATGTGTGGGAATAACCCAAGTAATTCACAAAATCACACTGCTACCATAAAGGACACTCAACTGATCACACTGGCTTTTTATTCATGTTCTCAAAAGATATTTTGGCTAACTTTTCATACTTACATCTAAGTTGAGTATAGGTATTTCATGTTGAACAACACAAGACAGGAAAGTAGAGGAGTTTTGCTCAGGGGACCTACCAAGTAAGTGGAAGGATGTTATAGAACTTAGAGTATGCAGGAAAATCAAGTTAAATCCTGATTAAAAAAATCCACGGTCAAATGAAAAGGAATGTTTTCTTCAAAATAAAAAAATACCTCCATGCTACTTGGAAACAAAAGGTCAAACGTCATTCTATATTAAACATTGAGTTAACCAGAGTCAAATTTTCATCTTTTACTAACTATGCACTGTGCTGTCCACTATCCATTGGTATTTTAGGGAGAATATTCATGTAATTTGGAAGACAAAGAGATGATAAGTATAGTACTAATACCCTGTTTATATATCACTATTCTTAATTCATAATAAACACATTTTAATACAAAATCCTCTGCACTGATTCGGTCACTCCATCTTATATCAATATGAATGTTATAATTCTTTCCTAAGTGCCTAACACAGTTTCTGGCACATCATGATGGCTCAAAAAATATTTGCTGAGTAAATGGATAATTCCACCATGGACTTCTAAGAAAACCTACTAGGGAACAGGTATTATAGTGAATACGCATCACCTTTGGATGTCCAGCATCTGAATGCCTTTTGGGTGAGACGGAGGGTGGCAGCAGTCCCAGATGCTCCTCTTAAAGGGCCTGCACACGAATTTACTCACTGATGGACTTACTTGCTCTGAACTTCAGCACTGGGGCAGTAGCTTGAAAGGCACCAGGGGCATATGGGGAGGAACTGAATTATCTGGTTTTGGGCCAAGGGCTGGAGGAAGCCATGGTTCCTTTGTTGAACCCTACCCTCTCCCAAAGTGCAGGTGCCATATCTGAATCTCCATCAACCTGGCTAAACTGTTTACAACCCAGATGATTCCCTGAGACTCTGCCCTACCTAATTTGCAGGCCCATCCAAGCTGCTTCCAGTGGCTTTTAAATACAAATGGCATGTCTGGGCTCATGTTTCAAACTTTTCTAAAATTTTCCAAAGATTCACAAAATGCAAACAAGCAGCACCTGACCTTGGCATGCCCCATACCTCTTGCTAAGCAACCCTAAGCCTGGTACTAGCAGCAGCCAGCCTTGGTTCTCAGCTTAGCCTCTCCCAGCCACCTCCAAGCCCAGCAAAAGTGGCAACCATCCCATCTGCATATCACTTTGTAGCTCATAGCAAGTGGCCTGGGCAGGGCATAGGCGGTGGCTGACCTTGGCCTGCAGCAGAGCTTGTCCAAAAATCCCCAGAACCAACTACCTGGTAGCCAGCTTCACATTACACCAGAGCACCACCCAACCATTTCAACAAATGAAAAAGGGCAAACTGGGCAGGCACCAGAGCCCCACTAAAGTGAATCTGCTCCATAGGGTCAGGCCCTGCACTACAGCTCCTCCACTGTAGTCATGGACCGTCCTCACACCCAATCAGCCTGAGGGTCAATCCCTCCCACTGACAGGCAAACAGCAACCAAGACTCAACTACAATAGGAGGGCACACACAATCCACACAAGGGACACACCTGGAGCACCCAGCTCAGGTGATCAGGGACACTGCACCATTGGGCCCCATAGGACACCTACCTTCATACTGCATAAGGCCACTCTACTAAGACCAGGAGCCATAGCAGCTCTACCTAATATGCAGAAACAAACACAGGGTGACAGCTAAAATGGGGAGACAAAGAAACATGTCCCAAATGAAAGAACAGAACAAAACTCCAGAAAAAGAACTAAACAAAATAGAAACAAGCAACCAGATGCTGAGTTCAAAACACTGGTTATAAGGATGTTCAATGATCTCAGGGAGAACATCAACAGATAGATAGGAAACATAAAAATGAACCAGTCAGAAATGAAGAATACTGTAACTGAAATGAATAATACATTAGAGGGAATCAACAATAGATAAGATGAAAAAGAAGACTGAATCAGTGATTTGGAAGATAAGATAACAGAAAATACCCAAAGAGAACAGCAAAAACAAAACAAAACAAAAACCAAAAAATTGAGGATACTTTAAGGAGCCACTGGGACAACATCAAATATACCAACATTCACATCATATGGGGTCCCAGGAGAGGAGAGTGAACCAGAAATTCAAAATCTATTCCAAGAAATAATGATGGAAAACTTTCCTAATCTGGTGAAGGAAATAAACATACCAGCCCAGGAAACACACAGTCCCAAACAAGATGGACCCGAACAGGCCCATGCTAATACACATTATAATTACAATGGCAAAGGTTAAAGACAGAAAATCCTCAAAGAAGAAGAGAAAAGCAGTTAATTACTTACAAGGGAGCTCCCATAAGATTGTCAGCTGATTTCTCAACAGAAACTTTGCAGGCCAGAAGGGATTGGCACAAAATATTCAAAGTAATGAAAAGCAAGGACCTATAACCAAGATTACCTAGCAAAGCTACCATTTAGAACATTGGTACCCAACATTTTCCCACTTGTGTACTCCTTTAAACCCATTTCTATAAATTGTACCCCTTGTTTTGAAAATAGCTGTTTTTAAATACTTTTTTCAGTGCCTATTTTAATGTAAAATAGTGGAAATGAGGTAATAAGTTAGGAAAGAAAAATTACTACACTAAAAGTACAAACCACAGATTTAATTTTACAATATTTGTAATAGTTAAATACCAATGATATAGAATCAAAGAGCTTCCTAGGCAAGAAAAAGCTAAAGAAAATCATCACCATAAAACCAGTATTAGGAGAAATGTTTAAGGGACTTCTTTAAAGAAAAAGAGGCAAAAAATATTTTTTTAAAAAAAGGGAAGCAGGGATGGTTCAGCAGGGTGAGCACTCACTTTACAGGCCCAAGGTCCAAGAATCAAATCCTGGTCCCAGTCCGTGTGGACCCTATATGTTGAACTGTGGTGTGCTTCCCACGTTTGGGGCCCCCCAGTTCGGTTCCTGACAGGGTGAATTTCCATGTAGGAGGACCCTGGTTTGGATCCTGGCTCATGGGGGCATGCCTCTCATGTGGGAGGTCCCCAGCCTGGTTGTCTCTGTGTGTGGCTCTGCGCCCACCTGTGTGGAGTGAAACTATGTCAAAAAAACGAATGACGCACAACTATGGAAACTGCTCTGGGCCCTCCCCCTTCTCTCACTATGTCTAAAACAATAAAAATAAATCTTCATAAAAATATGAATAATAAAATGGCAATAACTACATATCTATCCACAATTACTTTTGATGTAGATAGATTAAATGATACAATCAAAAGACATAGGGTGGCTGAATGGATAGGAAAACATGACCCTTACAAATGCTGCCTACAAGAGACTCACTTCAGATAGAAAACATACACAGACTGAAAGTAAAACAATGGAAAAAAATATTTCATGAAAATTGAAACAATAAAAAGAAGATTGAGTGGCAATATTTATACCAGACAAAAACAAAAGGTGTAACAAGAGAGAAAGAAGGACACAATAATCCTACTTCTGGGTATTTATCTGAAGAAACTCCAAATGCTACTTCAAAGGGACATGTGCATTCATATGTTCATTGCAGCATTGTTTACAATGGCCAAAATGTGGAGGCACCCTGTGTGTTCATCAATAAATTAATGGATAGAGGTGGTACACACATACAATGAAATATTACTCAGCTAAAAAAAAAATAAAACTTTGCCATCTGCAACAATATGTACTGATGTGAAGGGTACTGTGCTGAGTGGAAAAGTCAGACAGAGAAAGACAAATTTAAGATTTCACTTATATGTGGAATAAAAATAAGTGAACAAACACAAAGGAAATAAGCTCATAGATACAGAGAACATTCTGATGGTTGCCAGATTTGAGGGGAGGATTGAAGCAATGGTGAAGGAGAGAGGTGATTAAGAAGTACAAATTGGGGAAAGCCAGGATGGCTCAGTGGGTTAGGCCCTCACTTTGCAGCCCCGGGGACCAAGGATCGAATCCCGGCCCCGGCCCGTGTGGACCCATATGCTGAACTGGGGAGTGCCCCCAGTTTGGTTCTCACCAGGGCAAGACCCTGGCCCAGTTCTTGCCCTGCGCAGCCCCACCCACCTGTGGAATGAAACTATGTGGAAAAACCGATGATGTGCAACTATGGAGACTGCTCTGTGCCCTCCTCCTTCTGTGTGTCTCTGATTCTGTATCTCTCTCTCTCTCTCTGTCAAAAACAATAAATAAATCTTTAATAAAAAAAAAAAGAAGTACAAATTGGTAGTTACAAAACAGACATGGGGATGTAGGCTATAGCATGGGGAATTTAGTCAGTAGTATTGTAATAACTATGTATGGTGTCAGATGTATACTAGCTTCATTGGGGTGATTAATTTTTAAGTTAAATAAATGTCTAATCACTGCTGTACACCTGAAACTCATGTAATATATGTCAACTATAATTGAAAAAAAAAAGTATATTTAAAAAAAAAATCATTATTCCAAAAAAAATAAATAATTAAAAGATGTAATGCAAAGACACAAGGTCTAAGAAATGATCCACAGCAGATAGATAAGAGTTAAGAATTCAGTGATGCCTGAATGGCTCAGTGGCTAAGCACTTGTCTCAAAATCACAAGGTCCGATTCCCAAATCTGGCCCATGCAAACCCATATGTTGAATTGCGGTGCATCTGTAACCTCCAGGATGGTGGTGAGGGTTCTCACCTGACAAGTGGGAGGCCCTGAGTTCGGTTCCCCCCCCCCCCCCCCCCCACAGCCCCACAGTCCACTTGTGTGGAATGAAACTATGTCACAACTAATGATGTACAACCATGAAGACTGCTCTGGGCTTTCCTCGCCTTTCTCTCTCTCTCAGCTCTCAAACAATAAAATAAATCTTAAAAACACACAAAACAAAACAAACAAACTAACAAAAAATGAAAACATGGCTATACATGTCTCATGGCAAAGATTCTAGCAGTTTATGATGATTGTCCAGTAGCCAGTGTAAGAAGCATACTGTTTGTACAGCAAGACACAGAAATCTTGGTTTTGCCTTGCTTCCCATCACTCTTACTCAAGCCCGACTCTCTATTCCTCTTGCCAATTCTATGAGTTACATAGTATTTATTCTTCTTTTACTAAATTCCTATGCTTCTTAAATTGGTCAGAGTTGATTTCTGTTGTATGTACTAATGAATCCCACATAGTAGTAGATTACTGGCAATAGTACCCCAGGTAATGAAAAGCTATTTGGGAATCGTTTCTGGCCTACTAGGGGCCAGTGATAATATCAGTGTTCATGGAAGGGATTCTAAAAGTCTTTGACATGAAGTAGTGAAATAACTAATTATCATTTGCAGTCACATGGAATGCTTTAGGTAATTGAGAGAAGGCTGCCAAGAACAAAACACTATAAGTGTGCAGAGAATTCAAGACTCTGAGGTAGAGAATCTGCTATTCTGAGGGTAGAAATAAGCTTAAATAATGACAATACCAAGGTCAAATACCTATAAATTAGGTTCAAGGCACAGACTGAGAACCTGGAACTTAAAAAAAAAAGGATCTTTTCTCTCTTATAGTAACAGAGTGAGGTAGCTATAAAAAACAAATTAACAAGGTTTGAGGTTCCAGGCTGTTGAATTAAAGGTCAGTTAAATTTGCATCCACATTAGGAGCATTCTATGGAAATTGGATTACTGATTGCAGAGAGAGAAAGAGAGAATTTGAATGAGAATGAACTGATATGTAAGTATATGGGAGGACTAGGGAGCATCCTGAATGCTGAATTCTCAATTAGCACCCTTTGCTAGCTGGGTCTATGAGCCTGTTCATCTGCTGCTTGAAGAGGTAGTCAAATCCCCCTCCTGAGGGAATGATCTTCCAAGAGTAAATGAACCCCACATGCCTCAATCTCCCATTTATATACTCTGTTCCACTATCATCAGATCACAGCATGCTCTAAGGGCTTAATGACAAAAACACCACCATAGGAATTATGACTTTGGTCATTTATATGAACGAAAAGAAAGGAAGTAAGTATAGTAATAGATTCAGAGTGTGCTGACCAAGGAAGGAAAAGCAATTCTAGATATAATTGATTTTGTTGTTATGGATAACATTAATGGACATTCTGAATTCAAAAAGTTAGATAGATTCAGTGGTTAGCTTCAGTGGTTCATAGCTATTCAGAGTGGCTCTACATTTTGTCTGGTTGGCTTATTGGAAATTGGACTCAGTCTACTGCCATACTGCCCTGAACATGCCCAATCTCATCTGACCACAGAAGCTGAGCAGGGTCGGGCTTGGCTAGCATGTAGATGGGAAATAGGATTCAGCAGTGGTCTACACTAAAGGAAGCTGAAATGCCACAATTCTTTGGGATATTCTAAAATGAGGAATTCTGAAATATCGGGACACTGGAATGATGGAAATTACTATCACCTGTTCTCCAGCTATGAACACTGAGAGGACCCAGGAGACACTTAATTCCCTAAGTCCTTGGAAAATATGTTAGGTAAGTAGAGCACTCACACCTTTGAAAAACATTTTATAGGCCATGGATGCTGATAGGAGACACTGAAATCAGGTTGCACATTTCAATTTCAAGAAACAAGGAAGAGACTGAGCAGTGGTATCTAACCACCAGTGAGTGAAAAAGTAGGCATAATTACATAAATAGGCAGCAAGGCCAGAGTGGTCATTAAAAGAGCTTCACTGCATGAATCTTTTGTAGTAGCTAATCAATCACAGTGTTTAGGATTAGAATAAATATATTACCTAATTTCATGGAGAGAGAAATATGTTTGCATTTGTACAAGAAATATATTAGGGCAGGTAAGAATAATTTTTTTAATGTAGCTATAATTATATTAAAAAATTTTTAATGTAACTGAATATTGAGTAGTCAAAGTGGCAGACTATAGATGTTCTTTTTGCTGAATTATTCCTATTTGGGGGAAAATCCCAAGATCAGGAGGAGCAAGACTCAACCTCTCACTGCAAAAGCAAAAGTGAAGCAGATAATCCCTTTCCCTAACTCTTGGGAGACAGACTGTGAGAATATTCCCTAAATATAGCTAACTAATCGGTCAGATACATACTGTTGACCTTTAGGGAAAGAAGCACAGGACATTAAGAGATTATCTTCAGCACTATGGGGGAATCAAAAGTCCACAACGTAGCTGCAAGTGTCCAGTAGTAAAGTCCAGTACTATAGTGTTTAGATATGACAGTGCCAGCAGAGACATACACAACAAACTGTGAGCTGAAACCTTGATATCCTTACTGTGTAATTCTAGTCCTTCAGCCTGCCTAACAATCCTTTTAATTTCTCAGTATCTTTCCAATATATTCCTCCCCTGATTGAAGATGATTTCTACAACCTGCAGCCCAGAACAGCAACTATACAGAGGCATAAATGCCTTTCAGGATGCTTACACCATCAGAGACAGGAAACAATTCACTACCCTTACATATACTACTTCTTGCAGCATATTGGGAGTATAAGTGAACTGTAATGAAAGACTGACTTAATGTCAAAATACTTCTCCCATCAAATGAATCTATAGATATTAGACCATTTTTTAACCTAAAAAATAAAAAAAATAAAAAAAAAATTAATGCAATTTAACCTAATATTTCTGGATTTTGTTAAAAGGCATAGTAGTATCTTGTTCTCTCTATTTGGCTGTTCCCGGCTATTTTCAAAAGGTTATTTTCTCAATTCTTAGTTTTTCTAGTATCTTTTAAATGCTTATGCTTTAAAATTCTACTAATAGTACCACAAAATCTTTTTATAGAGCACTGGTTGAGACTTACAGAATGTCAAACCCTTAGAGTCCATAAATAATAAAGAACTCTGGGGGAAAAGGGTTATGTTTAGTAAGAATGAGTTAGAAATCACAGAAATTTATAACCAGGAAGGGCCAAATGATTTGACTCACATTTAGTTCTAACTTGTATCCTGTTTGAAACTCCTCCTGTTAAACGGAATTTCATATTTGTCTTAAAGTAACTAGGAAAGCACATAACTTTTTGAGTAACTGATTATAGTTACCACCACCTAGAAACTTGTTTTGGGAGTCCTTTTTTCTTTTATATATCATAGCTGTTACATTTCCTCTCATATTTACCAAGTATTAAACATAGTTCCTCATCAAACAATATATATCTCAACTCTTCAAATACTTAAAACTAATCAGCAATTCAGCTCTCAGCATTTCTTTTCATACCCAACCATCCTGAATCCCTACATTTCCTTACTATTTCCTAGAGTCTATATTCTAGTTCGTTTCTTGTATTCTATAAATACAGTACACATTTGACAAATCTTCCAAACTGCAGAACTTAGTACATACTAAAAGCAGATGCAATGTGAAAGAAGAGACCAATTTTGGGATAGGGAAAAATATGCCCCTGGAGAAGAGGATTAAAACAGAATCGATGATATGGAGTGTGGCATGGGAACTTTAGAAGCAGTCAAATACTTACCCAAACATTCTTAATACAAGTGCAAAGCTAGAAGAAATACATTGTGGAAAATTAGATGAAATACGTTTGCATTTGTTTATTTTTAACCTATCACCAATATTCTCTAAGACAGCCCAATAACAAATCATTATATTTTGTTCTACAACATCAGGTCTTACATTGCTCCACCACTTGTGAAGTGCTGCAAAGCTAGTGAGAGGTTTTTACCTGAATGGCACTTCTTCCTGTGGAACATCCACATAGTAACGAATAAAAAATCTCTCGGAATCTTCGCGCTCACCATCGGTAACAACACTACCATTAAGTTTGGAAACTGATGGCAATCTGTTAGTAAAAACCAAAATAAAGACTTTTTATGATTTAAAAATATTCAGCTTTGAAATAAAATTACCGGTGTGAGGGCCAGTCTCATTCCCTTATATACAACTACTGACATAAAGTAAAGTGGTGTAAAATGAAAGGTCCAAAAATATCTTGTTTCACTTTTGGATAGGACACTGACCTTTTCTGATCATAACTTAATTTTCCAAAATAAGATTGTAGGCAGCATTGTCCATCTTAAACACAATGCAAGCCACATATATTATTTTAAATTCTCTAGTAACCATATTTTAAAAAGGTAAGTTGTATATAAGATAAGGAACATCCTTATTTTAAAAAGATAATTCGTATTTTAAAAATAAAAAATATAATTAATTTTAATAGTATATTTTATTTCACCCAACATACGAGTATGCAGAGTATAATCATTTCAACATGTAATCAATACTAAAAATAACTGAGATACTTTACATTCTCTTTTTCATATAAAGTGTTCAAAATCCACTGTATATTTTATACTTCAGTTCAGACTAGCCGTATTTCAAGTGCTCAAAAATCACCCATGGCTAATGGTACCACACTGAACAGCATAAATCAATATAGTAGTCAGTACAACTTGGTTATACACTTCAAGAATTAATTTATTATATTTATAAATGAATTAGTAAAGAAAAGAAAATACAAGGCCCAAAAGACTTACTCTTCTTAGAAGAAAAATATGCTAAAACTCATTTCTCCAGTGAGATGTTAGTGAATATGTCAACAACTGGAGAGCAGTAAAGATCTGCTAGGTATTAGATGGTCAGAGAAAGATTAATAGCCTATATAATTAACCTCTCTTCTTTAGAGAACCTTAAAGCTACTCTGTATAGTACACAAAGAGAATACCGTATTTTCCGGCGTATGGTCTTACACGCCCGGTCGTCTTATACGCCGGAAAATACGGTAAGTCAAAGTTCCACAGCGCTTTACATCTTAGCTGAATATTATTGCTGCTGCAGGTATATATAAACAGAAACTCCTGGGGCATTTCAGTAGTCTGTGGAGGTTTGAGACATGAAAAGCAGAGAAGAGGAAGAAGAGTCATGTCTAAGTCAGTCTATGTAACATGAAGAAAATACAGATGTTATTCTCTTAAGTTTTATATTAATAGAAAAGCTCAATTTTCAGGTATTTACATTTTAAATGGCCATGATGTTAGCAGAGAAAATAAGGACAAAAACATAAAACTGATTCCCTACTTTTGCTTTAGGACCCAAAGCAGAACTTCAAGTATTATAAATATCAAAAGTATAAAAATAGAATAGATTTGCAAGGAATTTTTTCAGTGGCCTTGGCAGGTCAGTAGCATTTCCCACTTTTCTCATCATATTTCATTCCTTTCCTTCCAGGACTTGGAGCAGTATAAGCCACTCTTTTGAGCACAGTCTGGTTAAGAGATGGGTCAATTTACAGGGCATTCCTTCATGGTACCCGAGGAAAGAAAAAGTAAAAATGTAGAAAAATTAGGACAACACACCTGGCTATTACCAATTTCCTTCGCTCCTCGGTGGTATATGGCTGCAGAAGAGGAATTCCTAATAATCTCACTTCTTCAAGCTTAGGGAATGAATTCAGTTTATCAATGTCTTCCCAGGACTGCAAACCTAATTTGAGAAATACATTATTTAAGTAAATACAGAAAAGCACACAAATAAGAAGATAAACATAGCAAAACTAATTGCTTCAATTAATATCTGAAATTTTAAAATGTTAGTAAACTACCTAGAGATCCTGAATTTATTATTATTTTTTAAAGATATATTTTATAGTTTGAGAGAAGGCGAGAGAGAGACAGACAGAGAGAAGGGGGGAGGGCCCAGAGCAGTCTCCACAGTAGCACATCTGTAGTTTTGACATAATTTCATTCCATACAGGTGGATGTGGGGCCATACAGGGCAGAACCAAACAATGGGCCTCCTGCATGAGGCAAGAACCTCCACCACCATCCTGGTCGTCACCAGCTGCGCAGAAATTCAGCACGTGGGCTTTCACTGGCCAGGGCTGGGACTCAATCCTTAGACCTCATGATTGCAAGGCAAGCGCTCAACCTGTTGAGCTATCCCAGCATCCCCATGAATTTATTTTTATCCAAGAAAAGAATGGAATAGAGTTACCTTAAAAACTTCCCGATAGCCTCTTCTAGTCCTGTGATTCCAGTGGTCAGACGAGAGACCTTTATTCTCCAACATCCACTCAACTATTAATACTAATTCTCTACCCAATTGTCTTATAAAGGCAATCACTGGTGGTTTCAATAAGCAGGATGCATGTCATGATTACAAAAAAAAAGTGATGTGATAAACTTTTTATCAAACGCAGACTCACCAAACGTATTGATTAGAGTTGATACTGTCATAATCAGATTTTTTACCTAACAACTTCTAAAAGGTGGGAGAGGGGAAGATGCTGGAATAGTTCAGCAGTTGAGCACTTGCCTTGAAATCACAAGGTCTGGGGTTCGATACCTCGCCCCGACCTAAACCCATATATTGAACTGCATGGCAACTGGTAACTGCAGAGATGGCTCGGTGGTAAAGGTTCTCGCATCCCATGCAGGAGGGAGACCCCCAGTTCTGTTCCCTCTGTGCATGGCCCCACATCTACCTGTGTGGAATGAAATCATGTCACAGCTAATGATGGACAATGATGGAGACTGCTCTGGGTCCTCCCCACTTCTCTCTATCTCCCCCTCTCTCTCACCTTCTCTCAGACAATAAAATTTAAAACAAAATTCTGAAAAGAGACAAGGCCAATAGAACCAGAAACTAAATATTATCTCTCTTCCATACTGTCCACATTTTGGAGACAGAGAAAACAGATTCAAAATTTAAGACAAAAACAAAAAACCTAAACCTTTGTGTAAGAAGAACATGCAACAAATGAAGCTCATTTAGTCCTAAAACAAAACTCTTCCTATAGCTATGAATAAATATATCGCCCAAGTCAGCACTTGGCATTGGTAGGAAACACATTCCTATAATAATGAAGCTGGTCAATGTTATAACAAGTTAAACCCATATTAGAGAACAACATAGTCCCTTCCTATTTCTATCAACCTTCAGCAATTCATGAGAACTCTGGTGCATGACTAGCTCAAGTTACAACTGTCTTATGCCTTCCAGAATGGCACTTCCATCTAGGATGAAGAATAGGGTTAGTTTCAGGGGTGTTGAGTTGTGAAATAAACAGCTTCCTTATGCAAAACAGAGGTTTTTAAAACTTAATATCCCCCATGATAGCCTCTATGGCAAATGAAAACATTTGTTTTTTTCAGTTGTAGGTTATTTTTAATTATGTAGTTGTTTTAAAAAAAAAGGCTGAATGACAATGTTAAGAGAATGAGAAGATAAGCTCCACACTGGGAGAATATATGTGCACGAGACACAGCTAATAAAGGATTGTCATCCAAAATAATTTTTAAAACTCCACATTAAGAAAATGAACGACCTAATTAAAAATAGGTAAGGTCTGGACACCTCACCAAAGAAGGTATACAGATGGTAAATAAGCATATGGAAAGAAATTCAACATCATATATCATTAGGGAATTACAAATTAAAACAATGAGATACCACTACACACATATAATGCAATGGCCAAAATCTCAAACACTGACAACACCAAAGGCTGGTGAGGATGTGAAGCAACAGGAAGCAACAGAAACTCTCACTCACTGCTGGTGGGAATGCAAATGATGCAGCCACTTTAGAGAGCAGTTTGGCAGTGTCTTAGAAAACTAAACATACTTTTACCATATAATCTAGAAATTACACTCCTCGGTATTTACTCAAAGGAGTTGAAAATTTATTTCTACACAAAAACATGCACACAGGGGTTTATAGCAACTTTATTAATGATTGCCAAAATTTGGAAGCAACCAAGATGTACTTTAGTTTGTGAGTGGATAAGCTGTGGTACATCCCGACAACAGAATACTACTTAGTGCTAAAAAGAAATAAGTGATCTAGACATGAAAAGACATGAAGGAAACTTACGTGCATATTATTAAGTGAAAGAAATCAATCTAAAAAGACTATACACTATATGATTCCAACTACATGACATTCTGGAAAAGGCAAAACTATGGACACAGTAAAAAGATCCGTGGTTGCCAGGGATTGGGGAGGGAAGGAGGAATGACTAGGCAGAGTGCAAAGGATTGTTAAAGCAGTGAAATTATTACGTATGATACCACAATGGTATATACAAGTCATTATCAATTTTCCAAAACTATAGAAAGGACAACACCAAGAACCCTAATGTGAGCTATGGATTTTTGGTGGTAATGACATATCAGTGTAGGTTCAATCTTAACAAATGTATCACTTTGGTTACTAAGATGTTGATAATGGGAAAGGTTGTGAATATAGGAAATCTCTGTATTTTCTGCTCAATTTTGCTATGAATCTGAAACTGCTCTGAAAGTTTATTAATTTTTTTAAAAACAGGCTGAAAATATTCACTTCTGTGATTCACAGAATCAGATGGCAATCAATTATACAAAAATACTAGGAAAGTGAGCATTTGGAAGGCATAGCAGGTTGGGATTCCCTAATAACCTAAATCTAGACAAAATGGTCTAGTTTGCAATTTCTTATACGGTACTCTTTTTACTCTGCGTTTTACTACACAATTCATTAACTCCTTTCATAGCATGTCCATTTTAATATATAAAATATAAATAGCTAATATAATCCTGTGCCGCTTGATTTATAATGAATGCCTTAAACCTAGCTAACTGGTAGGCATGTGCATGTTACTCCTGAAAATGCATCCTGTCAGAAGGCACAGCTATGACGAAAAGAGACACACTTTCACTGGTCATGCGCGAGCTCAGATTAATCTGCACGTAGAATGAGAACAAGCTTGCGCCTCACCCGACTTGTGGAGGCTGATGGATCGCAGATTAGGAAACAACCTGGCCAGTGAATCATCAGGCTCCTCAATAGCATTTAGATGATTGTTGGCCAGGACGAGCGTATCCAACGAAGGGAACATAACTCCTAACTTCCGTATTTCAGTCCAGTCTTGGAGGTTATTGTCTGTTATATGTAGTAACTTAAGAGATTGACAGCAAGTAGAAGGACAAGACACTGTTTCATAGTCATTAAGGCACAGAAAGAGCTCCTCCAAACTGCAGAGAAAAAAAAGGAAACAGTTGTTTAAAGCAGTTAACTTTCTACCTTGCACCTATTTTCATTCATTCAAGAAATAAATAAGTGTCTACTATGTGTAACACTCTGCTAGGTGTTACAGAGTAAATATAAAGAGTGTTCCTGAAGCTTAAAATAGAGCTGGGAAGACAAAACCTAAAATACATAAAACAGCAGAGAATACAATAACCCAGCACTTAATTTTGTGCTTAATTAAGCAGTATGAACTGGGTGTACAGTTCATACAGGAATGGAATTGAAATTGTCATTAAAATAATCAGGAAAGGATACATGGCCTCAAAGGAGGGGCAGACTTTCATAAGTTGAGAGGACACAGAAGAAAGTTCCAAAAACTACATGAACGAATGTTTAGAAATAGAAATAGTAACTACTATATACTGGATTCCTACCCTATGTCAGGTCCTGTGCCAAGTGCTTTATAGACTTTACTTGTATTTCTGCAAGGCTGACATAATTATACCCATTTTATAGACAAGGAAACAGCTCAGGGAGGTTAAATAGCTTTAAAAGGTCATATGGTTAGTAAGTGGAACTGGGACTTAAAAGCTCATTCTCTGCCACGCTAGATGTTGAATGTTGTGACGAAACCAAGTTCATTAGAGTGATAGTGAGAAACCATATAAGAGGGGTGAAACCAGATTTTGAAAGGCTTTGATAATTTCCATATTTACACAAAGAAACTACAGCTTCATTTATTTCTTTGAACTACTTCCTTTGAACGCTAATATGCATGCATATTCAAAGAGACACAAACAAACATAACAAAGCATTTCTAAACTAAGAAAAGTATAATTTCTTGATTAAATTCTTAAAAAGAATACCGGGTCCACTTTCCAATCAGGCTAGCTATGCACTTAATCATCTGAATGTTAACATATTTTAGAGATGCTGTGATTTTTTTTTTTTCCCCTCCCAAAGAAAAGGGCCAAGGCAAAATTCTGAAATCAGGTAATCAGAAGATTAAAATGGAGAAAGGTTGGGTTGATCTAGAAATGATAAGTACTTCTCAGGGATATTTTCTAGCCAAAGGATGATGTATCTTATGTCTTGGTGCTACTCAACACTGAATAAGTATTCCAATAAAAATGCTACTAGATTACCCTCACACCCTTAGTGTAATTACTTCATTTTTCTAACCTCATTCTCCATTCAATCTGCAGTTCTAGTGTTTCTGAGATGGGAGATCAGCGGTAATTCTATGTGCTAACACTGATGGCAACACAGTCCCCGCCATCATGCTCTCAGGCTTACTCTGGTAACTCCTGCAGGATCACGTGCACTGTCTCCCAAGAAGCTTTGCTGTTGTTGAGGACAAGTTTGCGAACCCCAGAGAAGGAACCAGCATATGTTCTTTCTAAAACCGACAAATTCAGAGGGTTGGAACTCAGGTTTAGAAACTCCAACTGGGGAACATTTGACACAATTTTACTGACCTAGGGAGAAAAAAAGAAAAGCGTATCAGGCAGTAATCAGAGCTTTTAAATAGTGATCGTGCTCAAGAAAGGCTGAGTGAGTGGGTGCCCAGGCAAAGGGCCATTCATATTAGGGAGTCCTATTTAGTGACAGAGGGGCATAAGCAATTTCAACAAACCTTGGCAAATAATTCAATCTCTTTCTATGAAATAGTATCATAACTGAAAAGTAATGGTACAAAAGAGAGATCTCCCATGTTACCTTTGGCAAGGTATTTGATTCTGTTCTATATGATATTCTCTTTGATAAATGGAGAAAAGATAGTTTAGATGACATTTTAGGCTACAAGTTTCTAAAGAGCTGAGATTGGGTCATGTAATCCTCTTTGAATATCTCCTTCCTTCCATCCTCAGTACAACATTAAAGCTTTATTGAAAACTGCAAAATAACAATTCAGGTGTTCAAAACTGACTACTCAGCCTCAATCACCTATAAAATAGTTTCAGCTTGGTTCAAAGATGTACTAAACTTTAAAATACAGTGACTGAAAAATTAAAAAGCATCCATAACTAAACAATGAAAGAGAAAACATGATCATCAATTTAATGATTTAGTTAGCAAATTGGTAGACAAAAAAATTTTAAAGGGAACCAAGCACCACTGACTTTCATACAGTAGACTCTCAGTTAACCAGCGCTCATGAGTATTGGTAGATGCCAGATCAATGTAAGTAGACTCTCCATTAACCGGAACTCAAGCAATGGGCATAGTGCTTGAATTCCGGTTAATGGAGAGTCTACTGCATTTGCTCTGCATAGTACCAGTCTCTTTGATACAGTTTATTTCATACATTCTCAAAACAACTTGCAATATAACAAATACTATTTTCATTGTAATAAACAAAGAAACTGAGTCTCAGAAATGTTAAATAATTTGACTAAGGTATTAGTCACAAAAGGCAAATCTAGAATTTAAAATTCAGAGACACTGTTCTTCCCAATATACATAGTCCCCCTTGACCTGAAGTTTTGCTTCCCACGGTTTCAGTTACCCACAATCAGTCATGGCTGGAAAATGTTAAATGCAAAATTCTAGAAATAAACAAGTCGTAAGTTTTAAATTGCACACAATGGTGAGTAGTATGATGAAATCTTGCGCTGTCTTACTCTTCCCCGCCCCGGACATGATTCGTCCCTTTGTCCAGCATCCATGCTATATATACTACCTGCCTGCACCCATTAGTCACTTAGTAGCCATCTTGGTTATCAGATGGACAGTTATGGTATCATTACTGTGCTTGTGCTCAAGTCTCCCTTCTTTTACTTAATAATGATGCCAAAAACAAGGGTAGTGACGCTGGCCATTTGGGTACATTGAAGAGAAGCTGTGAGTATATGCATAAGAAAAAACAAAGTATATATAGGGTTTGATACTATCAATGGTTTCAGGCATCCACTGGGGGTCTTGAAGTTTATCCCCATGGGTAGGAGAGGACTGCTGTATCACAATCAGTAAATTAGAAATATAACCAAAGGAATATGAAGAACGAGACTTAAAATAGTATGAAATAAATGCTAGAAGCCCCGTACATGTATTAAGCATCAAACAGCCAGGCAATGCAGTAACTAAAAGTTGTGAAAGAAGAAGTACAACAGAATATTTAGCATTGGTTTTACAGTCAGAAAACTGGATTCAACCCAGGTTCCAACACTTCCTATCTGTGTGATTTAACAAGTTTCTTAGCCTTTCCAAATCTCAGTTTCCTCATTTGTAACATGTAGAAATACTTTACAAGATTGTTGGGAGGATCAAACAAGATATACACGTAAAGCAATTAACACAGTGATTGGTACATGTTTTAGAAACTTGTTTCCTTATTTACTCCCCAACAGAACGTAAACTCTATGGAAGCTGGGCTAGTACTTCCCTAGTCCACTACAGCAGAATGGGCACTTAATGTCTGTTGAATAAATTAATGGCACAAAATCATTCAATGTTAACTATTACTAATATCATAAGTGTATTATGAGCCAATATCTCCACCCTGGTTATATGTCACATCACATTTATTTTTATTTAAATATGTCATAGTTAAAATCATTAACCCAGAAGCTTCATAGGTGGGACTTGGGACACCTGTTTCTTTTCAGTTACCCACAGGTAATGTTATGAAAATCTCCAGTGTTGAAAACTATAGGTAGAAATAAAATGTAACCTGTACTTTACATCAGATTCACTGTGCACTGTACCATTCAGGAGCTCTAAAATCAGTGAGAAGTAGATTAATGCCAAGAAGGTTCAGAGAAGTATGTCAGAGGGAATGTGGTCTTTACAATTTCATCTATTCTACACACTAACCCTTTCAAATGGTATCATTTGTATCATCATTTTCAAATGAAGAAATGAGCTTTCTCTTAGAGACAATTAATTAGGTATCCATTTAAAAGGTAAGAAATTTATAACACATCTGACAATTAAGTTCGCAAACTCATCCTAGAAAAAGAGCTCCATTCCTCATTGCTGAATGTCACTCCAAACACTTTTAAATTACCCCTGTTGGGAAGCTATGCACCGGCACCAGCACCTAGTCTACCTTTCAAAGCAATCTGGAACTCTGTTTTTGGAATGGGCATCAGAGTCGTAGTCATATTACCTTTGATGTCCTGAATGTCATCAAAATATCTTCCTTTCACTATTTCTTTTATCTTCAGGTAAATAAAAAAGACATTGGGGGCCAGATCAGATGAGTAGGGAGGGTCCTCCAATACAGTTATTTATTTACTGGTTAAAATCTCCCTCACAGACAGTGCCATGTGAGCTGGTGCATTTTGTGGTGCAAGACTCATGAGTTGTTGGCAAAAAGTTTAAGTCATTTTCGTCTTATTTCTGCAGCCTTTTCAGCACTTTCAAATACAGTTAACCAATCCAGTTGGTACAAATTCATAATGGACAACCCCTCTGACATCAAAAAAGGTTAGCAACATCAGTTTAACTCTTGATTTGGACTGATGGAACTTTTCTAGTTGTAGAGAATTCTTTGATTTCCTTTGTGCATTATGTTTCAGGGTCATATTGGTACACTCCTGTTTTATCACCAGTGATAACACAGCTCAAACCAAGACCTTCAGAAGGTCTTGGTAACGTTCACCTCATCAGTGAGTTCCTTTGGGACCATTTTTGCACACGCTTTTCTCATGCCAAGATGTTCAGTTAAAATTTTCCTGTTTCTCTATAGATGTTTACTTGGTCTGTTGTGCTTCTCACAGTCAGCTGATGATTTGTATGCACAAGTTGACAATTTTTTGCAATGTTTTCATCAGTTCAGCTCATTACTGGCCACCCTGCTCTTTCTTCATCAGTGATGCTTTCTCTCCCTTCAGAAAAACATTAAATCCATTTGTACATTGCTGTTTTCTTCGTGGCTATCCTATCAACTCAGACTAACATGTCCCTAATTTCACTTCTTCTCTTGCCACGTTGAACAAGAAATTTAATATTTGTTCATTGCTCTAATTCAAGCTCCAACATTCTTGCAACAGTACACAAAAATACACAACAACAATGAACGCCACTCAACAAGACACAGCCAGATATCAACAAGAACACAGCTGTGAGACACTGATATACCAAGGTTATGAAACCTTACCGAGTTGTCAGTCCAGTGCTGCTGATGTAAGCACACAATTGCACATTTACGAACTAATTGTCAGATCTTGTACCAGTCTGCACATATGAGGGGGATCCCCCCAAAAACAATTCATTTATAAAAATTTGTGTATTTATTCTTACATGTTTAAACTTCAGTCACCTTCAAAGTACTCTCAGTTTTATGCACTACACCTATCGAGATGCTTTTTCCATTGCTCAAAACAGTTTTTGGATTCGTGGATTTTGACACCTTTCAGTACTTCTGCCATTTTTTGTTTCACCTCTTACACATAGGCAAAACATTCCCCTTTGAGGACTTTTTTCAACCAGAGAAACCAAAAAAATGGTCATCTGGGGCAAGATCAGGTGAGTAGGGAGGGTGGGACATGCCATTTTTTGGTCAAAAACTGAGCACTCAGCACGGTGTGAGCAGGTGCATTATCATGGTGGAAGAACCAGTCATCTGTTGCCACAACTTGGGATATGTCTTCTGCAAATCGTGACAAAACCTTCTCAAAACTTCCAGATAAAAACTTTGGTTGAATGACACAAAGAAACAAATACCAAGTGTATAATCCCTCTCACATCAAAGAAAGGCAATTCTGGTTTCTCTGGGTTCCCCCTTGTATTTTCCTGCTTTTCCCTTTTGGGACAAAGCATTTGTGTGATTATATATATACACACACACACACCGTATTTTCCGGCGTATAAGACGACCGGGCGTATAAGACGACCCCCTAATTTTACAGTTAAAACATAGGTTTAGGCCTATATTCGCTGTATAAGACAACCCCCCACTTCCGAGGCTGTAGTCTTATACAGCGAACATAGGCCTAAACCTACGTATGTTTTAACTGTAAAATTAGGGGGTCGTCTTATATGCCCGGTCGTCTTATATGCTGGAAAATACAGTATATGACTACAAAGCATTTGTGATATATATATATATATGACTAGAATTTTTAGTTGTTGTTTGTGGCCACAACACAACTAAATAATCCACACTGGGACCAATCCTCTATGCTTTCTACCACCCAAATACTAATGATATGAAGAAATTCCATAGAGAAGATGATTGACCAGCTATGCTTATCTCTTTTAAGTGCCCCAAAAAATGAATAAGAATTGTGCTTTGACTACAGCATGAAGAATAACTCCTAATTATAACATCCCTAGTTAAATAAAATAAACATAAACCCTTTGCTAACTACCACCCCTCATATTTTATGTTTGTAATAAAGAGGAAAATACTAAAAATAAATAAATAAAAAATGAATAAGGTTTTGGAAAAAATTTCAGGGAGAATTCCCACAGCTAACAATGTTGATGAAATCATTTTCATAGTCTGCATCTACATTATTGTCCAATAAGAATGAAGATTTAGAATAAGACTCATTAGACCTAGAATGTCCTAAAAAGATAAAATTGGACTATATTCTAATTCAAGCAGGAAAAATTACATGTTAGAAATATATAAATATTTTCTTTAAAAGGCTGAAAGTATAAAGTATTTTGGGGCAACCTTAATGATAATATTCTGAAAAATAAAATATTAATTATACAGGTAAATTTACTTATCACAGAAAAATATCCTAATAACACATACTGACAAACATTCAATGAGTTTCTAGGGTAGTATACTGATTTCTCTTTTTGAATTAAAAAATAAAAAGTACGCCTCCAACTGGAAGAACTTGCGTCTACTGAGAGCAGAAACATGGAGATGAACTTAGATCTCCTTTTGAGTCTCCACAATTCTATCATTTAATAGGGGCTTTCTACTTTGGCTTCTAAAAAGGAAGAAACTACAGTTGTAAGTAAAATGAGGAAAGCGTTGTAAGTCAACAATCTGTAATTTATACCCAAGCTATTCTCACCTCACCTGACCAACTAATTCAACTGTATGGTTTAATTTCTTTTATAAAATCGTTTTGATAAGAAAGGGAGGGAAAATGAGATACCTTGGGAAAGGTCAGACAAAAATCTATTTAGCCAAAAATTCAAGTAAAAAAAAAAAAGCACCTTTTCATAAACACATAGATGCTCAATTTTAGAAGGATAGAGACAAATCTTTGCTTCCCCCCAAAGAAATAATTATACTTCTTACTCATATTTATCTTAGTCTCTGAATATATACCAACCAGCAATTAAACCACAAAAGAAATTTCTCATAGCATTAGTGATCACTCAAAACATTAAAAGAACAAACGATATTATTTTGTTCCATATTACTGTATCAAATACAAGCTGAATAAACTTAGTTAATGGCCAGGGACAGATGATCTTTTTGGTAATCAGATACATGGGTTGCAAATGGGGTTGAAATGTAATGTCGTAGAACTGTGACCTATGAGGCATTTGTAGACTGACAAAGAGTTTAATCAATCTTAAAAAATCAATATTCTTTTGCTGTATTTCTCCCATCTCTCTGTGTTTTGATGTATATTCTTTTTTTTTTTTTTGACACAGAGAGAGAGAGACATATACAGAGACAGAGAGCTGAACTGGGGCACTCCCCAGTTCAGCATATGGGTCTGCACTGACCAGGGCCGGGATTCGATCCTTGGTCCCCGGCACTGCAAAGTGAGCGCTTAACCCACTGAGCCATCCCGGCTTCCCCTTGATGTATATTCTAGAAGCCTAGGATCAACTACAGTTAAGGCTGAACACAAGATATAAAGGAATGATGAAAACAAAAATAAATTGGAAAGTGGAAATCTGAAGGGTAGCAGCAACTAACATTTATTTGAAAACTGCCTGAAAACAGACTCTAGAGCACATACAGGAATATACAAACTGAGTAGAGTACAAATAAACACGTAACCCTCTGTCTAAATACGTCCATGTGGTCTGTAAAATATTTAGTGTAGATCTTTGTCTAAGCAGAGAAAAGGCTGAGTTACCTAGCATAAGCTGTGTTCTGATCCATACTGACATAAACTGTTCGTTGGAGGTAGCAGCTGTATCACTATGAAACTGTTCCCACCAAAGAAACAAATTTAGGGGAATCAGCCTGTGAACACAGACACTGAAATGACGCAGAAGAAGATCTGGTCTGACTTGTCACCCATACAGATAAAAACATCTCACTGGAGGCTGGGCAGTAGGACAAATGTGGGAATATTGGTGAAGGTGCAATACCAAGGTAGCTCTTTTAGCACCTCTGCAGTGTGGACTGAGCATGCATATTAAGTTAAGCATCTCAAAGGATGAAAAGGCACAGACTGTAACTTGTTGAATAGTTTAGATAAGTAAATCAATCAATCAACACATGTACAAATAGAGATTGTTTCTTGGAATAGCCAAGTAAATCTTTCTATACTAACATGTCACACAGAAAACAAGTGACATGCATCTCAAAGAATTCTGGTAACTGGGAGCATAGTTACCTAGTTAAACATGACAGTGAAATAAATCAATAAATATAAGAAAAGCTGAAGAAAACTAGGTTATAAATTTTTCTTAGGGGAAGCCGGGATGGCTTGGTAGGTTGGGCGCTCACTTTGCAGCCCCGGGGACCGAGGATCGAATCCCGGCCCCGGCCTGTGCGGACCCATGTGCTGAGCTGGGGAGTGCCCCCAGTTCGGGTCTCACTGGGGCGAGACCCTGGCCCAGTTCCTGCCCTGTGCAGTCCCGCCCACCTGCGGAGTGAAGCTGTGTGGAAAAACCAATGATATGCAGCTACGGAGACTGTTCTGGGCCCTCCCCCTTCTCTGTCTCTGACTCATATCTCTCTCGCTCTCTGTGTCAAAAACAATACATAAATCTTAAAAAAAAAAACAAAAACATTTTTTTTCCTAGAGAAGAAAGCTGTCTTAGAATTTGTATAACATTTATATCTACAAAGTGCCTTAATGATTAATTTTGTGAGCAGCCTTATCTTATGGGTGAGCAAAATTAAGCACTAAAATTAAGTAAATTTCTTAGGATTACAGGAAAAATTAGAGCAAGAGGTCTTGATCAATCCTTAAGATATGATCATTTATTCATTCATGCATTCAACAAACATTTGAGCACCAAGTATGCCGGGTACTGATAAAAAAAAGACAAAAACCTCTACTTTGAATAAGCTCATGGTCAAGTAAACCAGTGATTGCACTACACTGTGATAAATCCTTTCACATCAGCATGACATGGATGCTGGGATAATCTGACTCTGCCTAAGTGACAGTCAGGCAGTTCCATAGAAGAATGGGCCAAGTCTTGAAAGAGACGTAGGAAGTAGACAAGAGGAAAAAGAGAGCAAGAGATTGAGAATGAATAGAAGCAAAGAAGCTTTTCCTGTCAACAGTTTATCATGAGTTGCAAAAAAAAGTCTATGGCTAAAGATGGACATAAAGCTCTAAAAACAGCAAAGGGCCACATGATGTAGGGCTACATTAGAGTAAGGGTGTCCAGCCTTTTGGCTTCCCTGGGTCACAGTGGAAGAAGAACTGTCTTGGGCCTCACATACAATACACTAACACTAATGACTGCTGGTGAACATAAAAACGTCACAAGAAATCTCATAATGTATTAAGAAGAGTTTACAAATTTGTGTTAGGCCACATTCAAAGCCATCTTGGGCTGCATATGGCCCACAGGTCATGGTTTAGACAACAAGCTTGACTTAGAGTTCAAACCTTAGTTTCCAGGCAGTGAGTAAAAAGCAACGAAAGGCCTTCAAACAAAAGTATCATAATCCTATTTCATTTGTTAACAGGAGTCTAGTAGCACTATAGAAGACAGCTTAGAGGAAGCAAAATAAAACCAACTCAGGAAACCCCATTAGCAAGCTGTTCCAAAGTCCAAGCAAGAAATAAGGGCCTAAATTAAGGCAGGAGAACAAATAAAGTAGAAACACTATTTTTTTCCTATTCTTAAGGGTAGCTTCTGTTATATAATGTTATAATCAAGTAGGTAATATTATAGTATATGCTAATAAGAGAGAATGTTATAGGGATGCCAGGATGGCTCAGCAGGTTAGCATTCGTCTTACAGCACTGGGGTCCAAGGATCAAACTACAGCCCCGGCCCATGCGGCCCCATATGCTGAACTGAGGTGTGCCCCCAGTTTGGTTTCCACTGGGGTGAGCCTCCTATGTGGGAGGCCTCTGATTTGGTTTCCCCCAGCTCATGGGGGTGTGCCTCCAACTTGGGAGGCCCCAAGCTGGTTCCTGTCCTGCACAGCCCTGTACCCACCTATGGAATGAAAACTATGGTATGTAGAAAACTAATGACATGCAACTATGGAGACTGCTCTGGGCCCTCCCCCTTCTCTCTGTCTCACTCTCTCTCTGTCAGAAAAAAAAAAAGAGAGGGAGAGAATGTCATACTTTTTTGTGTGTATTTGGCTGACAGCTACTCCAAAATCAAAAGACATCAGTTATGTCAAACCATCAAAGAGACTTAATAAAATAAGGATAAGCTCTAAATATTTGGAATATATTTCAGTAACAAGAACATTTTTATAATCGTAGTACCAACCTCAAGCAAGTTTTATGTCAAGTTATAGCAATAAATGTAGTAGTAGAGAATAAGCATAGGATGTATAAATTAGTAAAACAATAGAAAATTTAATGCATTATTAGCAGTCTAAACCTTTATGTCTTATTAATCTCTTGATGCCTAGAATAAAGTTCCTAAATGCTTTTCACATTAGTAAAAAACAAATTAGCAATAACAAAGTTAACTGGAAAATCACCAGAGGCACAGTTGAAGCAGTCAGTCATTTATCATGAGCCATGTAGACAAGAATCTCAAATGAGAACCAGAATTCAGCAAAATACTTAACACAAACAATAATACAATGGTTGTTGCTACATTTCACCAAAATGCAGTAATATAGAAACTTTACCTCATGCCAGTCTTCAAGTTTATTGTCAGAAAGATCTAGTTCCGACACGTGAGCACAGAAGGCAGCAATCTCTTTCTCGTCTCCAGCACAAGTTATCCCACAGCTGTTCAACACCAGTACACTTGGGAGGTTGAGGCGATCTGAATCACAGGGGGGAACAAAACACTTTCTATGTCAGCCTAATTTGTGTTCACATACCGTTAGCCCCCAGGAATCAAAGTCAAATTGTGTGAAATTACACAAGGACCTGAAAAATACATGGTATGATGGGACCCAAGGGTTCTGAACTCTTAAGTAGAGCCAGCCAAATGTGAAGCAGGAGGAGGTGAGAGGTACTGGACCAGCACCATCAAAACATCGTGCAGACCTGACCTCCAGGCAGGATCGTTTATCCACCCACTGGCAACAGATACATGTCATTGTCACCTGAACACAATTCACGCCTGGCCTAGCACTGTCTTATTATTGGCCTTAATTCTTACGTTTTTTAAAAATTTAGCTCAAAAGTGTCATTCTCCATAACACTTTTACTCTATCTAATGTTTATTTTCATCTTTTGCTGCCTTTGAACATTATCTCAAACAATAGTCTCTGTTAAACCACTTCTGTTCTTCTAGTTTTTATCCTTTAAGACATACATTAAGATATCCTCACTTACATACATACATTTAAAAATCTACATCTTGGGGAACCCGGGATGGCTCAGTGGGTTAGGCGCTCACTTTGCAGTGCCGGGGACCGAGGATCAAATCCCAGCCCCGGTCCGTGCGGAACCATATGCTGAACTGGGAGCTCCCCTAGTTCAGTTCTCTCTCTGTCTCTGTATCTCTCTCTCTCTCTCTCTCTCTCTCTCTCTCTCTCTCCTCTGTCAAAATAAATAAATAAATAAATAAATAAATATAAAAAAAAATCTATATCTCTTTCTCTCATACTTATCTACATATCATTCCTCCTTCATAGCCATATAGAATTTGCCTCATGAGAAAATTACACTTTTTAAAAACTATAATTATAATAAAAAAATATTTCAGGGGATGTTGGGCTCAGTGGGTTGAGCACTCGCTTTGCAGCCCTGGGATCTGAGGATTGAATCCTGGCCCCGGCCTGTGTGAACCCATACACTGAACTGGGGTGTGGCCCCCAGTTTGGTTCTTGCTGGGGCGAGCTTCCCATGTGGGATGCCCCAGGTTCAGCATCCAGCTCCCAGGGGCATGCCTCTCATGCAAGAGGCCCCCTGGCCCGATTCCTGCCCTGTGACCCCGCCCACCTGTGTGGAATGAAACTATGTTGAAAACTGTTGACATACAGCTATGGAAACTGCTCTGGGCCTTACCCTTCTCTTTGTCTATGTCTGCCTCTGTCAAAAACAATAAAATAAATCTTTAAAAAAATATTTCAAAGTCTTAAACTATTCAATGACTTTGATCAAACTGGGGTAGTTAAACTATCGCCTAATTCAAAAATGCATGTATCAATCACATACTGTCTCTAATAAAAAAGGAATAAATTAAAAAAACATGAGAATTCAACCACTCTTTCCCTATTTGGTATAAAATAAACATTCACAAAGGTAATATTTTACTCATGGAGGCATCAAATTATATGATTTTTCAACTTAGTACTTATCAGTATTGACTTTCTCAGAATGGCAATAGATCCAGAAAAAAGAAATGACCAAGTAAGTAGTCTATTTCTTTCTGCCATTCCAGTTTATATGGCGTGATAAGGCAGTTATACTGAGAAATAATGAACATTCAGGAACTTTTGGACATAGGGACTAAAACACTGTTCAATATTAATCTCCCATAATTACCAAGAACTAATTCCAAGATTTATTTATTGTATTAAACTAAATACAAGGAACTCAGCCTGCACTAGTTGTAGATCTTTGCTCACATCATAACCCCTCCCCTAGAATGTCTCTATCTCCTCTCTAACCAAATTCTATAATCTTGAAAGTTAGTTCAAGTCTCATAGCTTTGAACCATTTTCTGATCATATTCATAAACTCTCTTCTAAACTTCTTTCCCAAATCATTGTACCATTCATTTGGCTCAACATAAACTACCTCCTGTTATATCTTTCTAAATGTATCTTGTTAGGCTGTGAGGCTGTTGAGGGCACAGTCCAGTCTTACTGTACCTTGTACCCTCCAAGTTCCTTGAAAGAATATGTATTTTAAACATTATCATTCAAATATATTCTTGCCATATGAGTGCAATTAAATACCCTTTGGTCAATTTGGAGGAGAACAAGTTCTTTTAGGTTTCTCAAAAACCTGAAATCATAGCAAAGGATAAAGACTATTTGACTCATAATTCAAAATGAATCATTTACAAACAAGGCAACATTCTGGTTTAATGTCCTAAGTAAGTTCCAGTAAATAAATGTTTAGGTCCCATCTTTTTTACCTTTCATAGGAGAGCCCTGAGGTGTGGCTGGGACGTGGACGCCCATCCCAGGACCACGGCGGTAAGGAAAGTTTTCAGGACTATATTTTTCACATAATACTTGCATAAAACTCCTTCCACTAGGTTGATCCATCTTTCTTTCCTAAAATTCTACAAGAAAGCAAGAAATCATCAAGATTATTTAGTGATACAAGAAATATTTATTGAGAATCAATTATTTATAAGGCACTAGGCTAGGCACTGCCAACATATAAGACATGGTCAACTGCCCCCAAGAATTTATACTATGGTAAGACTCTATGACTTAAGGAAGTTACATATGTTAACTATATAGACAAATGACAATTCAGCACATAATTACAATACAGATTAAATCTACAAGATTTAGAAAAAGAGGCATTTCCAACCAAGGGTGGCAAGACCTTTGGTTGTTGCATAGGGCTCATGTGGTAATAGGAAAAAGGACAAAACAGGAACATATGGACTAAAAGTAAGACTAAAGAGTTTGAATGTTTTGATATTCATTCCCCAAAATCCATTACTTCTTCCATAGTAAAAGAATTTTTAGCTGTCATACATAGCTACTTCTATTTAGGAGTGAGTATAGGACTAAATTCTAGGTGATGAGATAGAAATAAAGTAATCTATGGTAGCTTTTAAAAAGAGGGCCAGAGTAGCCCTTTCCTGAGTTGTTCATTTTTTGCTTTTATTGCCTTTGTCTGAGAAGACATATCCAAAAAAAAAAAAAAAAAAAAAAAAAATACTGCTAAAACCAGTATCAAAGTTTACTGCCTATATTTTCTTCTAGGTGTTTTATTTCAGTTTTTACACTTAAGTCTTTAATCTGCTTTGAGTTGGTGTAAAGAAGTGGTCTCATTTCATTCATTTGTATACATCTGTCTGTACAGTTTTCCCAATATCATTCCATTATCTATTCTTACCTCCTTTGTCATAGATTAACTGACCATTTAGGTGTGGGTTTATTTCTGGGCCCTCTATTCTGTTCCATTGATCAATGTGTCTGTCTTTACGCCGGTACGAACAAACACCTGTCCATTTAATAAACCAAAGTTTTATTTGTACAGTGTATCAAAGTGCAGACGATGAAGTACACTTCATAATTGAGTGTATTGCTGGTCACCTGAGAATTAGAGCTGCCTCTGTCAGGATCCTCATTTGTGAGCTTGAGGAATGCCTGTTTTAATACAAGACAGTTTGTTCTTTCTATCCACGCAAAGTGATAAGTGTCTGCTATGTCCTCTATCCCAGCACTGACTGCATCAAAACTGAACTGTGTGAGTCATCTAGGCCTCCAGGAACCTCAGGTTGAAAGGTTCTTTTTAAATGTAAATTTACTACCACCAACAGCAGACAATGTAGAATAGGTACTGTGTCATTAGCGACAGCACCATAGTTCTTATCAAAGACTTGTCTAAAGCAAAAACCAACAGAATTTTTAGAAAAGTTTAACAAAAAGTCAATAAAGTTACATTGCTATCTTCCATGCAAGTAACTGGTAGTTCAAAAGGAATAAAAAGTGTGGGGGGAGGGTGGTGAACTGTCAGTGTCAGAATAACAGTAACTGAGTTTAAATAGCACCTTTTAACTGCAAGCTTCAGAACCACTGAAGTTCAAACCTATGCAATTCAAGGACAATAAGCTTACACACAATGTAAAGGGTGACAAACTGATGGATGAGAATATTAAAGGCATAGTCAAGTCAAAATAAGTCCTAGTAAGCAAGCAATTATGGGAACATAAAAAGGTTCTCCCTGATGGCCCCATGTCTTAACTGTTCCAAACAGTCTGGGTTTTTTGCTTTTTTCCCCCTTCTTCTTTTTTTCCCCCTAAAGACTTAAGAGCAATGCCAGGCGCCTTCATTGGTCATTTTCCAGAATAAGGCAAATTGGAATAGCTTTCCAGGAATGCAGATAGCGTACACATTAATACATGGGTTTTGAATTAGAACATTAAGATTGCAAAACAGATCAGTAACATAAATCTACTCAAAATCTGCTGAGGCAGTTTGAGGAGGAACAGTAGGTGGAAAAGGAAAGTTGAAAACCAGATTGAAAAATGAGGAAATACAGGATGAAAAAAGATCTTTAACTGGAGCCCACGAAAAGGTTTTCTGGGGATGGGAGGGTAATCTATGACTTTCTGGAAAGAATGGTGTCAAATTACATCTGCCTACCTCTACAATTGGCATAGCCTTAATGCACTTGTACAAGTGTTCTGAATTTGTGCAAAGTCAGGGAGCCAGACATCTTGGGTGACACTGCTTGGTTCCATTACCAAGATGTGGAGTATGCCTGTGAAAATTTCAACTCCTTTGTGCCTCAAATCCTGATTATAATATGTTCTTGTAAAGTGTTTGGAGAAAATCAGGATAAAGCTCAAGTTGGAGGGTAAGGCACTCAGTACAACTTTGCCCAATAGATTATTATCAGAGCAAAACACCCAGTCACCTAAGTCCCCTTAATTACTATCAATTTGCACTTTTTGTTCCCAATCAAAGGGTCAGGTCAAAATTACTCTGAAACTCAACATAACTGAAAGTAGAAAACAGGCCATGTCTGACCACTAACACTGGAGGGTAGACAAAATCTACCCCTATGCTAATATAAGCGATCAATATTTACTTCACACACACACACAAACGTTATTGTAGAGTACCACACTTTACAAAGTGTGAACTCTGCCAGCCCACTCACAACTCCCCAAAATATAAATACTACCCTGGAGTCCCAAAATATACATTTTAAATCTTATAAAAACAGTTGTCTGCTTATATATGCATACACTATCTCGAGGAAGATAAAACAGAAATCAGTAAAACTAGTATCAGTGGTTGACCCAGAGAGAGAAATGAGGAATGGTGTGGGAAGGAGATTGGCTTTTCATGGTTCACCCATGTGAGGCACCTGAGCTCCCCAGATGCATATATCACCATCTTTTTTTATATATTATTTTTTCAAAATATAAAACATTTCTAAGTGATATATTTTGGAATGACCCAGTAATTTGTCAAAGTGTTTTTTAATTCCTCATTATTATCAATTATCTGTGGGAAAAATTCCAAATTGAATCATGAGGAAAATGTAATATTAGTTTTAAAAGGAATTGGAGTGAGGAAGAAAAATAAAATATATGGTCAAAAGGAAATATATACTTTTGCAAAACAGTACTGGGAAAGATAAAGAAAGCAGAACAAATCACACCTGAGCCCCAGAACCAAACTACATTGGAAGGCCAGGTGGGGTGGCAATGAAGGGGGTGAGAGGACAGAGCCAGCTAGCAGTGTGCTGTTAGCTTCCAGCACAGCCCAAGTTCATCTGAGGCATGAGGAAGGGAGGGCTCAGGCCTGCTCTGGGTCACTGCCTGTGCCAGTCAAGCTAAAAGTGTTATGCTACAAGAGGTTACCCAAATACTTCATCCCAATTGCCCAAACTGGATCCAAACTATTAGGACTCTGGAACCATAATGGCTCCAGGCAGAGGTGACAAAGGCACAACCTAAGGATGCTTTGGGAGTTTCAGGCCTCCTGGTCACCTCTTACTGAGCAGACTATCACCAAGAAAAGACTGGTGCTCTTTGTAACAGAAAGCAGATCCTGCAGGATTCAAATTACCAGAAAAATCAAGAGCTAGGAACTAATTTACAGTTCTTAAAAATAAACTGCAGGGAAAGCTGGGATGGCTCAGCCAGTAAAGCGCTTGCTTTGAAGCCCTGAGGACCGAGGATTGAATCCTGGCCCCGGCCCATGCGGACCCACATGCTGAACTGGGGAGTGCTCCCAGTTCAGTTCTTGCTGGGACCTATGTGGGAGGCTCCCGGCCCAGTTCCTGCCCTGCGCAGCCCTGTGCCCACCTGTGGAGTGAAACTATATGGAAAACTAATGTCAACTATGGAGACTGCTCTGGGCCCTCCCCCTTCTCTCTGTGTCTGTCAAAAATCAATAAAATAAATCTTAAAAATAAAAATAAGAATAAATAAACTGCAATGATTCAAAACATGCATTCATTTAGGATGAGTCTAAATCTCCAAGGATTTTCATAGCATAAAAATAATGAAGAGGGTAACACTCTCAAGTAGTTTAAAATTATTTTCAGTTATTTGATGTGGGATCCATTTACACACAACTAACCAATCTTATCTATTCATCAGAGAAGAACAGAAAGAAATATACTCTAAAAGCCACCTGCCAATATTTTTCTACAAAATATTTAAAAACAAAATTTCAGTTAAACCCTTTGGATAAAGGCTCTACAATTTCACAGTTAAGTTCCTTTGGTGAGATGGCATTTCATTCTAGTCATTTTTCTCCACTCAGGTGTCTAGTTCCTTTACAAGTCAATCTGAGAATAAAAAATTCTTTACTACTGGTTTAATAAAAGTTCTGCTGTCTCTTTTTTGCACCTTATCAAGTGGTTCCAATTAGGCTTACATGCCAAATCATGTACCCATAAAATGTGTGCCCTCTCTTACAGTCTCATTTATTCTGTTCAACAAACACAAACCAAATAGTGCATTTCTATCAAACACTGTGCTAAAGACTAACCAAGTAAGAATTAATAAAATGTACATTCTGAGGATGCTGGGATAGCTCAATAGGTTGAGAGTGCTTGCCTTATAACCACGAGGTCTGGGGATCGAATCCCACCCCCTGGCCCATGCAAGCCCACATACTGAATTACAGTGCAACTGGTAACCACCAATATGGCAGCGAAGGTTCTTGCCTCCCATGAGAGGCCTCCAGTTCAGTTTCACTCCCCTTGACCTCACATCCACCTGTGTGGAATGAAACTATGTCAAAAACAAAACCAAACAAAAACCTAATGATGTACAACTATGGGACTGCTCTGGGTCCTCCCGCCTTCTCTCTCTCTCTCACCTTCTCTCAAACAATAAAATAAACCTTTGGGGAAAAAAAATCAAAATTCTGTCCTCAAGGCATCCACGATGAAGAAAAAGAATATATGGAAATAACAAATACCTGAAATAAGTCACCAAGAAATATTGAATTCAAACATAAGTGATTAACTTTTGAAAGTCTGATCAAGAAAATAGGAGGTGAATCTTGAAAACTGACAAAGATTAGGTTCACAGGGTGAACAGCATTCTAGGCACAGTAAATAACAGAATGGGAACAGGCACAAGAGACAGGAAACAGGCTATTCAGGGGTATTGCTAAAACATGAACTATGTGTTGAGGAACAGGGGAGGCAGGAGGTTTGACTGTAGGGTTAGCTTATGACTGACCTAGCTCAGGTTCAACTTTACCCTATAGAGATAAGACTAAAAAAAATTCTGACAGATCACTATAAATACAATGTAAGGATGGGGGTCACCTATCTTTCTACTGACCAGGAGCATCCAACCTTTTGGCTTCCCTGGGCCACACTGAAATGAGAATTGTCTTGGGCCACACATAAAATACACTAAAACTAACAATAGGTGATAAGCTAAAAAAAAAAAAAATTGCAAAAAAATCTCTAAAAAGTTTTAACAAAGTTTACAAATTGTGTTGGGCCACATTCAAAGACATTCTGGACTGCATGTGGCCCATAGGGCAGAGGTTGGACAAGCTTGATGTAGACTATTAAAAGGTTAAAAATGATGAGATCTGTAATACCCCTAAAGAATTGAACAGGGGAAGCTGGGATGGCTCTGTGGGTTAAACACTCACTTTGCAGCCCCAGAGTCCAAGGATCTAATCCTAGCTAGCCCTAGCCCATGTGAACCCAAAAGGCTGAACTGGGGTGTGGCACCCAGGTTGGTTCTTGCCTGGGGGAGCTTCTCATGTGGGGGCCTCGGTTTTGTCCCCAGCTCACGGGGTCATGCCTACCATGTGGGAGGCCCCTACCCAGTTCCTGCCTGGGTGGGCTCCCCTCTCACCTGTGTGGAATGAAACTATGTTGAAAACTGCTTACATACAACTATGGAGACTGCTCTGAGCCCTTCCCCTTCTCTCTGTTCCTCTATCTCTGTCTCTCTCTGTCAAAAACAATAAAATAAATCTTTTAAAAAATTAAAAAATAAAGAATTGGGTAGTTAGAAGTTTGTACATTTTGGTGAAGCATTTTCATTATAGGCAAGGGGGCAGACACCACAGTATATAGAATTAAGTAAGTAAGTACAGACAGTGATTACAGACCACGCCTATGAGAAGCTTAGATGAAAGTGGAAAGACGGGACAGTTGATGAAAAAAAGCCAAGTGTTCAGAGTTGCTATTATATCTTGTTCTTTTTTTCAAAGGATATAAAAGAGAAATTTATAGGCTGAGATTTTTTTAGGGGAAGGTGCAAGAGGTAAGTAATAACCAACAAAACAAGTCTAAAGAGGAAAATCTGAATAGCATCAAAGAATTTCTTAAGATTACTAGCTTTCTCAACTTTTGCAAGTTTTTTTATTTATTTTATTATTATTATTTTTTAAAATATATTTTTATTTATTTATTTATGTTTGACAGGGAGAGAGATACAGAGACAGAGACAGAGAGAGAACTGAACTGGGGGAGCTCCCAGTTCAGTATATGGTTCCACACGGGCAGGGGCCAGGATTCGATCCCTGGTCCCCAGCACTGCAAAGTGAGCGCTTAACCCACTGAGCCATCCCGGCTTCCCCTTTTTTATTTTTTAAGCCCATTTAATTTTTGCTTTGTGGACTCTTAACTTCATTCCTAGGAAGCTTCCTTTTTTGAAAGATCCCACTATACCCAAGCCCACCCAGATTCTTGGACATTTTAGATAGCTGGGACTTTGTCTAAATATTTCAGATCCTCAGCATGTGTACACCCCAATAAAACAAAATTACTCTGAGGAAAGTATATGTGTGTGTTGTGTTATATATTTTTCCCTCCATGAAAGATTACATGAATAAATAAAGGTCTATTAATAAGCTTTGTTTCCAAATAATTGCTTTAAAAAATACAGGTGATACATTATGAAATTTTTAATGTCTAATTAAAAATAAGCAAAAAGCCTGTACCACTAGGTAGTTTCCACATAGATGTAGTTTCCCTTTTTATTAGCTAAGCATGTAAACAAGTGGCACCAAAAGCTTTTTCTATCTGAAGCAGCTACAGAGGCACAGCCAGACCTGCAAACTCTGGTCAACAGGTTTAGCAAGTAGACAGCCTGAGGATGCAACTTCTGGTATATATTTTTCCAGACCATTTTTACATGCTATGTAAATATAGATATGGACAGAGATACAGTTACACAAAAAATTAAGTTACTTTAGATAGTGTGATAACCTGACTTTTCCCTAAATAGTTCATGAAAAACTTACTACACCAGTATATATCTACATAATCATTTTTAAGATTTGTAGTCTATCAACAAGCTTTTGCAGCTAAATTCATGAATGACAGCTATCTCTCCCACAGAAACACTTGAGAAACACTGTCCAAATCAGTACTTAAGCTAGACAGTCTTTCTATGGCCTCCCAAGTCATTTATCATAAAGTACGTAAGCCTGCAATTCTACCTACCTTCCCTTCCCTGAGCACTATGGAATATACCTAAGTGGATCCCTTCTTCAGATAAAAAGAATAAACTAATTCTAATAAACTTTCTTAACTGTTCAGTAGAATTATGTTTCACTAATACACAAATTTACTCTATGCATTCCAAATGCAAAACTGCAGCATAGCTGATAAAGCCACTATCTTGCACACCACACAACTAGGACTTCCCACCCTGCTTATGAACCACCCTATTTCTCAAGGTCTCTTTCTCAACTGTATACTAAACCACATCCAAGTGTAATAACATGGCACATCAACTTTTCAAGGTAGAAGATTAACAAAAAATCCAACAATGCCAAGTGAAGTGTGAATTCAGACTCTGTGCATTATGCTATTAGAAAGGCACCGCTACCCGCTTCACAATCATAGCACTATGCTTCTCTTTAAAAGCAGAAGACTAAAGTCTGTAACTTAAATGCTTTACTCCAAAGATATATAAATATGTGCTTGTATTATAAGTGAGTACAGCGTCAGAGATGCTTTTCTACTAAAGAACTATACTGTATGAGGCACATTTGAGTGGAAAAAGAAACAAAGTTTTCTCATCCACAACTGCACATCTGCAAATGGCCAACTTGCATACCGGTACTCATAGTCTATATAGCACTTGAAATTTCTAATCGAAATGTGCTAGTCCAAGAATTCTAACATTTTGATAAGAAAGTATCTAAGGGGAAACAAAAATAAAGAAAACATTATTTAGACTGAAGTATCTTTGTGTAAAAAAAAATTTTTTTGCACTTCTTTCTTCATTTTCATAGCTTCTTATTGTCCAGAAATGTTGGCTTAAATCAACTGTCTATTTCCCTATTAAATTAGGTATTCTAAGATATAGAAAAAAAAAAAACTTCATAAACTTTCAACAAGAACAAAGAAGCTTAACATTCACTATACTTTCCACTTCAATAGCTACCCTATCCCCCTTCCCAGCTCCTTCTCAAATGTGCATACAACCCTCTACTAGCCCAGATTCAATTTGGGAAAAATCTCAATGCTTTACTGTTGCACCTAATCAAAATTCAAGAGTAGATACATTCACTCTTGAATTGATGTTTCCTCAAAAGCCAAGTATTCCCCACATTGAGATTAAAAAACATGTTAAAGCCTAGTAATTTTCCACAACCACCCTCTGAAACAGACAGAGACTTATCTCTAGGTACAGGACATGAAACTGAGGTGACTTGCTCAGGTTTCTGGAGCTAAACCAGCATGCTAAGTCATGCTTTCTGTATCCCTAATCTGCTGAGCCATGCTGTCTTTACTAAAAAAAGGGGTATTTCATGTCAATAATATATGGCATCATACACATATTTGAAAATTATTACACCCAAAATGCCTCTTGTAACCATACCAGAGTAACTGAGCCACAGAACTAAGCAGCAATACTGTCACCAAAGGGGAAAAATTATTCTCAACTTCTCCTTCCTGCCAAAAAGAAATGAATATGAGTTTCTTGAATGGGTTAGTTTTTGTCAGAAGAAAATTGTTTGTGAATGCTATCTCTCAGCTATGAATACACAAGTTTAAGGTCATTCATTACAACTGTTTACAGAACAGATTACCCCATTATCTCTACTGGAGAGAACCAACAGAAGCTATTAAGTTAAAACAAGGCCCCATTAGGAACAGACTACTAGTTTATCACATTGTAGCTGCTAGAGTTTACAAACCACTCTGGCTCATAACCAGAGACAGCCTGAATGTTAAACATCAGCCACACAGAGAGTTTGCAAAAGTTTACGGCATTAAAAAATTCATTAGCCCTTTCCACATTTAGTGCTACAGTGGTATTGTTATATGGTGGTGTTGCCTGTTGGTAATAAGCACTCGTTCTAGAACCAAACTGCCTAGATGTAAATCATGCCTGACTCCAAGCATTCTATGTGACTGTGGGCAAGTTACTTCAGTTCTCTAAGTCTCCACTGCCTTATCTGTAAAAGGGGATAATACATAGCCCCTAACTCCTAGTTCATGGGGTGTTGAAGATGGTGTTGAGGAAAAAATGTTTAGCACAGTACCTGGCACACAGAAAGCACTTAATAAATATCAGATTACTGTTACTTCTACTGCTATTGCTACCATCTACTATTACTACCACCATCACCACCCAGTAAGCATGGTAGCATTAATGTAGGGCTGGGGGACTTGAAGTTTTTGTTAAATATATTCAGTGTAATTGTTTTTTGGTCCCAGAACTAGGCTAATTAATGCCAATTAATGACTCAAGAAGTAAAAATGTCTGACATTTATAAGTCATTCTTCCTTAACTGGAAAGTCTTACCCTCTCCTCACCACCTGTGTAAATTTTATGCATCCATTGTTCAATGCCCAACTCAGAATATACTTCAGAGATAAGACCCTTTCAGATACCTCCTGCCATAATTATTGGTTTGAGCTGAGCTCATGGCATCTATTGCCTAAAATAGTCAGGGGGCAATTAACCTATATAACATCTGGGTGTGGCATCTTTTCATGGTTGTTCCATATACTACTATTATGCACACACCACTCATGTGTAGTGATGTGATTCCCACATGTTTATGTCTTGTGTCCTGAGATTGTATAGCTCTTGAGGGTAAGGACCACATACAGTATACCATAATGCTTCTTTGTAGCAATCATGGACTGAAACTTTGCACATCACTGGCACTCAGTAAATGTGCTAATCAATGAGTTTTCTAATCAATTCTGATTGTGTATATCAACTGTATTTTAAAAAATATGAAAATTCATTAATAAACTCTGAGATCAGAGTACTTATGAACATCTACCTCTCCATGAGGATTCCAAAAATAACAGATGTCATGATAAAGCAAGAAGTCAGTAGCAGATTTAGAAGTACTTGCTACCTATCACCAAGCTAAATTCTTCTGCAAAGCCTACAGTCACAATAGATTTAACACTAAATATATGATTTTGGTACCCATATTATATTATTTTATATACAATAGTTAATGATTTATGCCATACTTCAGAAAAATAGGCGCTGTTTAGTAACTAAAGATGAATATATGTACGTTGCTGGTGAGAACTAAAAATAGTGAAGCTGAATGGCAGGCCTTCAAAACATTAAATATAGAATTACCACCTGATCCAGTAATCCCACTGCTGGGTATACATCCAAAAGAATTGAAAGCAGGGTCTCAAAGAAATATTTGTACACCCATGTTCATAGAAGCCTTATTCACAAGAGCCAAAAGATGGAAACAACCAAATATCTATGAATGAATGGATAAGCAAAATGTGGTTATGTACATACAATGGAATATTATTCAGCTTTAAAAAAAAATTCTACAACATAGATGAATCTTGAAGACAATGCTAAGTAAAATAAGCCAGACACAAAAGGACAAGCACTGTTTGATTCCACTGATATAGGGTATCTAGAGTGGTCAAATTCACAGAGACAGAAAGCAGAATGATAGGTTGGGAAAGTGGGAAATCGGGAGTTACTGATTAATGGGGACAGAGTTTCAGTTGGGAGTATGAAAAAGTTCTGGAGATGGATGGTGGTGATGGTTTCACAACAGTGTAAAAGTACTTAATGCCACCGAACTATACACTTAAAATGGTGAAAATGGTATATGTTGCTATATATGTTTACCACAATAAAAAAGTTACAAGAAATTAGTGAATAAATAAAATATATCTACTATATATAAAAAAAGATGGCTATAGGTCAAGTCCAAAATTTCTGGTTCATACTCTCAGCAAACTTATCAAATTAATGGCAACAATTCACTTAAGAATCCTAACAGTGAGAGATAAATTTGCCAAGTCTTAATAAGTGCTTTTGTGAGAAATTTGATTTATGATGTATATGATCTCTATTTATCTTTGGGGGGGGGGGCGCTCCTTTACTAATGTTCCCATGGAGAAATGTCAGTAATGGATGAGGGACTAATAGAATTAACATTTTAATTATAATACAACCTCCAAAGGGTACTTGCCTTACAAAACGTATGCCTTTAAGTTATTAATATTGCCTTTGAGAAAATATGATCTTCGTAAGTCACAAAGGGTTTAATAATTTATACTTATTTTCAACATTTTAAGACTTGCAATTCTTTTCTAAAATTCTTTGCTACTTACCTAGGAACTAAATATTTTATTTATAATAAAATATTCTCAAAGAAGTTTTTTGAGATAATTGCATTTGCCAATCAGAACTTAGTATTTGAGAGGGTCACTCACTACATTACTCTTGAAGAATAAAATGTTATAAAGATACAGATGAGTAAGAAAGAAGCATGCTGAAGTTAATGGTTTCCTGAAAAATCCCGAGATTTCACAGTACAGTACACTCTCTGTTATCTGGAACTCAAGCAACTGGCACTTTCAAGCAACCAGCAAAAAAAATCAAAGAAATAATACTACATTTATTCAGTATGGGTGGCAATTAACAGAGAGCCTAATGTACATTTGAGTGTCATTGTTAGTGAATTCCTTCTGTGCCTTCTGTGCACATTCACCTATTCATTAAAATTTGTTGGGGAAGCCAGGATGGCTCAGCGGGTTGAGTACTCATCCTGCAGCCCCAGGGTCCAAGGATCGAATCCTGGCCCTGGCCCATGCAGCCCCATATGCTGAATTGGGGTGTGCCCCCAGTTCAGTTCTCATCAAGACATGCTTCCCATTCGGGAGGCCCTAGGCCCAATTCCTGCCCTGTGCAGCTCTGCGCGCACCTGTGAAGTAAAACTATATAAAAAACTAATGACTAATGTGTACAGCTATGGAGACTACTCTGGGTCCTCCCCCTTCTCTCTGTCTCTCCTTCTCTCTCTGTCAAAACAATAAAATAAATAAATAAATCTATCTTTAAAATTCGTTGTAACCCAAAAATCAGTATTTGGAGCCTTTTCACTTTAATACTTGGGATCATTTGCAGATATTCACAGAACAACAAAAAACCTGAGTCACTTAACATGCACATTTCCCACTGAAATAGAACAAGGTAGCATTCCACCTTCTTGCTTCAGCTCTCATACAGTAAACAACTGTCCTTTTCATGGTCTATTTAGTGCCATATTTTTCATATTTTTGTGCTTTCTCTGTGGTGATTTCACTACTGAAAATGGCTCCCAAGTATAGAGCTAATAAAGTG
>PVKE010008307.1:21375-48255 GCA_004027555.1 Craseonycteris thonglongyai | reverse complement strand
CTTCAGTGCATATTTATTTTTTTTATTTTACTTTTGACAGATAGAGAGAGAGACAGAGACAGAGACAGCTAGAGAACCGAACTGTGGGAACTCCCCAGTTCAGCATGTGGGTCCGCCTGGGCCGGAGCCGGGATTCGATCCTCGGTCCTTGGGGCCTCAAAGCGAGCGCTCAACCCGCTGAGCCGTCCCGGCTTTCCCTCATTTTGTTTTTTCAATGCACTGTATTGGGTCAACTTCTGTGGGATTTTGGAGTCATAGATGGCATTGTTTGGGGTATTTGTACTGTGATGCCCAGTCCCTGTTCTGTTGGCCATGACACCTGGGTATGGCAAATGATCTGCAGGCCTATACTTGAAAGGGTTCTTGTCCAAGCTTCCAGATCCACTCTGAGAACTTATAACCAGCTGAAGACTGCTAACCAGGATGGCCAAAGGCACACAGAGAACCCACCTGAGAGATCAGAGTACCATGAAGCTCTATGAAGAAATACCTTGATCGGGGAAGCTGGGGTGGCTCAGTGGATTAAGCGCTCATTTTGCAGTGCTGGAGACCAAGGATCGAATCTCAGCCCCGGCCCCGGCCCGTGTGGAACCATATGCTGAACTGGGAGCTCCCCCAGTTCAGTTCTCTCTCTGTCTCTGTATCTCTCTCTCTGTCAAAGTAAATAAATAAATAAATAAATAAATATTTAGAAATACCTTGAGATATATAAGGTTGTGAAAGTCTTAAACTTGAAACCTCAGTTCTTGATTACAGTCATTTCTTTGCTTTAGTTTTGGGGGGACTTGGGCTTCAATTTTGCTGTTTTGCATACATCAGGAATTCTCTGTCTGTTTGGGTTACAGGCTATAGTGCTGGTTTATACACCAGGTGAGAGCATGGCTCTACTATATTGGGCTGTGTGAACAAGAAGAGTTTATCTATGGTGCTGGTTCATGTACCCACTAATGTAAGAACATGCCTCTACCATAAGTGGCTTGTGCTACATAAGAGAAGTTTCCTTTTTGGACCAGTTTCTGTGTACTGGTTGATGAGACAAGACTGCAAGACAAGTGTTTATCCCCCTCATTTTGAAACTCTGTTGTTTCCTTAGATTTTGGTTTGGTTTTCATTTTTAAAAAATTGAGGATTTTAAGACTTAAAAATTCACATTACTTCAGAAAATGTTATATGGTTTTATTAATTAAAAGTGTAAGGCATGATGATGCAATTTTAGTAGACAATTAAAAAATAAGACACTTTGTGTGGTGTGCTGCATTTTTCTCTTTCTTTCTCATGGTTCTGATGTTTTCTAAGTTTATTGCTAAATTTGTCCTCTATAATACAAAGATGCCACTCTGTCCAACAGTGCCCTTCTTAGCACATCACACACACTGCCTCCCTAGAAAACCCAACTAACCAAGACTTTGCAAAATTCTACTACTTCCTGTGACTTCCCTTTAGTTCTGAACCCTTGTCTGTTCTCTAATTAGGTAGGACTTGCCCTTAGTCAGCAGGAAGTAGCTACAGAAGACTGAGACTTTTGCTTACTTGTTCTTGTAAGAGTAGAAGAGTTCAGAGTACTAAGGGGGATATTGCAGTAAGGAAGAAAAGGTAGGGGCTCCCAGGGTATCTGTTAACAGGTGGGCAAAGAAACTGATAGATCCTTCTCCTTTCTGAATAGAAACTGGGTGAGTGGATGGGCATAGGCATAATTGGGGCCAATAGATTTCAATTAACAAATACAAAGCACTATAGGCTGGGCAGATATGGGTAATTAGAGGTGATGGGCCATGATTGATAGAGAAGTTGTACCTTCCTGTCAATTATAGGTGGGAATATGTCAACAGAGGGAGGGTAGAAAGGCATACAGAAGCCACAGAGGTTGTTTTCGGAGATCTTCCTTTGCAGTGGTTCAGCAGTGCATTGAGCCCATTAGGCACAGCAACAGCTCTGGTACCTGGCTCTGGTAGCATTGCCAGACGAGATAGGTAGACAGATAAAAACTGTGGAGGTCAGAGGTCCACCTCAATGATTGAGCAGCAGCTACCCCTGCTTCCAAGAGGATGCTTAAGTGGAGAGAGTACAGAAATAGCTCTTTTAATCATTTGAGCCTTTTGGACTTTGCTTTCTACTGTCTTGGGGATCCTTATGGAGGATCATTTTGCAGCTGCCTGTGTTCACCAAAGTAAGGGATTCTTAAAAGGGAGAAGGGCTCCAGATGCAGTGCAGACTAGGGGTGGCAGCAGTCATTTCTCTTTGCATGTTTCAAAGTTACGTAGCTTTGAAATAAACTCTTTTCTTTCACCCAATGTCCACCCTCTCGGTTCACTGATACCCTGGTAATAAACAATTAAGCTATGGTCCAAGTTAGGTGTTAATCTATTGGCAGAATGACAATGGCATCATGAGCCCAGATTCAGTTTCCCTATGGTAAAAACTTCAGCTATCTCTGCCTCTCTCCAACTAGTTGTTCTACAAGCTATAATTTGATGTTTAATGTCTTGGGAAATGTACAAACCACACATACCTGGCTTGTGTGTTCAACAAAAAAGGAAAACATATGATTCCCCTAGCTTTCTTCTACTATCTTGCTATATTCTTTCTCATGATTTCAGTATTTCCTAATATTGCTCTTTGATTTGTGGCTATGGTCTGAAATTTTTCTGGGGATTAGTGCTTGTTTTTATGAGTTTTTATTTGACTAAGTTTTGTTTTTTATTTTGTTTTGTTTTTTGTTTTTTTTTAAAGATTTATTTTATTGATTTTTGACAGAGAGAAACAGAGACAGAGAGACAGAGAGAAGGGGGAGGGCCCAGAGCAGTCTCCATAGTTGACATTAGTTTTCCACATAGTTTCACTCCACAGGTGGGCACAGGGCTGCGCAGGGCATGTGGGTCTGCATGGGCCGGGACTCGATCCACGGTCCCCGGGGCTTCAAAGTGAGCGCTTAACCCGCTGAGCCATCCCAGCTTTCCCTTGACTAAGTTTTAATTCTTGCTGTATTGGTAATAATTTTTATAAGAATTCGTTTCTGGAACTGGATGAGACGTTTGACATTTTAATTTTGAGTTTTAATTTTTTTGAAATACTAACAGAAAGTCAAGAAAATTTTGTTTATCGTTCTCCTTAGCTGAATAGCCTTATTTACTATATCATGAGTTTACCTTCTTTCTTATTCCAGCACCAATTATTGTGTGCAAATAATTATTTCAATTAGAAATTCAATTGAGGGAGCTGGGCACATAATGCGATGCATGGGTGATGTGATGTGGAGTTGTCCATTGGGAAACTGATTGTTACCAACCAATGTCACCCCATTAAATTTAACAATAAAATATAATAATATTAAAAAAAAAAGAGAAAGAAGAATGTTAAAAAAAAAAAAGAAATTCAATTGAATTTCAGTAAAATAATAAAAAGAGTTGGAAAAACGGTACACAACAAAAAAGAACAACTAGAATATTATAAAATCAATGAAAGCAATAACTAAAATGCCAGAAACCTAAAGATTCAGCTTAGGGGTTACCCTTCCCCCTCTCTTATGTTTTGATGGTCCTTCATCTTCAAACTTACTTTCTTTCCTCTCCCAGCCTACTAAACATCCTTCTCAAATTAAACAGGTGGTACTCTGAGGTATACCGGAACACTGTAAATATACAGTAATTGAAATAGAGGAAGAAATTTTAATTCTTTTTTTCTACCATGTGTTGAAAGAGTAAACCATTACATGTGTTTAGATCAAGAAGACAGAACTACAACCAATGAATGGACTAATGAAAATGCTCTAGATTCTAGCTCTGTGAGTGATGTGCTTCCAGGCACTAGAAGTGATCAAGCAGTGTCTAAATGCCACATTTCAGGAATATTATGGAAGAAATTTTTGTGACTAAATTTTTATAAAAAAATATATTATTCTTGGGTGAATTGAAATCATAAAAATATAAATTTTAAAAGTAATACTCTAATTTGCTAAACTACAATCAAACCATAATATGTATGTTTGATTCAACTATCAAAGAGAAAAACTGTTAAACATACCACATAGTAAATTGGAATTAGAAACGAGCTTCATCTTTTCTTAATTAAATATTATAGGAATTTTGTTATTTACTAAACTAATGAAAATATATCCTCAATTGGATTTTTAGTTTTTTTTTTATTATTGTTTTTGGTAGAGAGAGAGAGAGAGAAAGGGGAGAGCACAGGGCCATCTCTATAGTTATACAGTTTTTTATATAGTATTGTTCTACAGATGGTCACAGGGATGCACAGGGCAGGAACCAGGCTGGGGGTCTTCTGCATGGGAAACTCGCTCCGGTGAGCACCAAACTGGGTTAACAACTCAGCTCAGGATATGGGTCCACATGGGCTGGGGCTAGGACTTGACTCTTGCACCCAGGGCTGCAAGTCGAGCACTCAACCTGCTTAGTCATCCTGACATCCCATCAGTTTTCTTTACTGTAAAAAAAAAATGCTAAGGTCTATATGACATGGTCCTGGTGCTTATTATGTGAAACTAAGTATTCGTATGTGAAAATTTTGACAAAAGACCAGGTACAAGGAAAGAAAACAGTTAAAATTACTTTGTTTTCTTATTTTTCTTGATTTTTTTTTTTTAGATATGAGGCCTTTGGGTATGACCTCAGTCAATGGGTAGAATATTTCCAGAATTCAGTTTGTCTACTTGGTCTAAATTACAATCACACTTCTCCTACCCACTAGTAACGTTTTCTCAGAAACTTGAATTATTTTTATATAAAATATGTTTAAAAATACTAGATATAATTTGATAGAAACGCCTATACTCATCCTACGTATATCCAGAACTAGTGAGCATAGTTTGCTTGCTTTCATGTACCACACGTAGTTGGAAGTCTGCTAAGAGTATGGTGACAGAGATAGGGGTGTTTGGGCAGTAATGAGTAGATTATAAAAAATAAATATTTGAACAAAGAAAAATATATAAATCTCTGTACAGCACAAATTTACATCAACCATAAAATGGAAATCTAGACAATGTGCCTGCCCAGTCCTCTCTTCCCTTTAACTCATCCAGTTCCACGCAGTGTCCTGGAATGGTTGTCAGCAGTCTCCTACACTGAGAGTGAAGTGATTTCCTACATATTGCTTCATCACAGGCCTTAATGAAGTACACAGGTGACTAATGTATAGAGGGAAAAATATTTCTTAATTGTCACTTGATTCACTCAACATAGTTGTTGAAGCTATTATAGCAACATGAAGTGGTAGTAATAGTAATAAGTATTAGGTGCCAGGCAGTGATCACCTTCTTGCATACATTATATAATTTCAGTCATACTTGGCCTTATTGTGACCCCATTTACAGATGAGCTCCCTGGGCTCAGACCTCTTAAGTGGTTTGCCTGAATACTGTCATAAGTGGCAAGACCAGATGTCAAATTCATGTCACAATTGCTCAAAATAGCTGTTGTATTATATTACATCAGGTTCTCCAAGGGAAAATTAGTACAGTACAGTCACCCACCCTCAGCATTGGGAGTCCCTTACTAATTTTTATTATGCTGATTTACCCTGTTAACTTTTCCTTACACAGAAACTCACATTATTTGTTTGTGTATTACAAACCAATCTAAAATTGCAATTATAAAGCTATTATTTCAGCTTACTGATTCTTCCTTAAAAGAGAAAAACCTCAGGAGCTTTTTCTTTTACAAAACAGCAGAACTTAGCAAATTTGTTTCAAAGCAGCTGACGACTAGAAGACTTTTTTAATCATTTTATAAAATCTGTTCTGTAATTAAGTTATAGTAAATTATAATGATAATATTATTAACTAAGCAAATACTTAATACTTAGTAAATGGAAATTAATCATAGTTAAACACTATTTCCATTGAACTATGATGCCAATTTGACTAATCATACTATATTATAGGTTTGTTTTAATAAATAAAAATGATGTGAACATCAGAGTTCTCATGACTTATTTTCAGCATTCCTCTCCTATTCCATTTTGTTGAGCACAATTTTTCCTACCAAAAATATCCATAGGTACGTAATTACATAATCCAAAATTGAGAAGCCAGATAATTTAAACTACATCTTAATTATACTATTTGCTTAGACTTTGAACTATTTAAATTTGCTGTGTTATAATTATTCTTTTGTATATTGGAGATATAATTCCTGTACTATCTTAACCAGGTTATTATATGGAACTAATGACATGAAAAAGATTTGACAATATAAAAGATCCTTCTAAAGGAAAGACAAAGGATATAATCATGTATTTCCAGCCTCAGCTCTGCATGTAATGGTTATTAGTAATTCCCGAAGCCCATCATTGTTATATTCTTTACTTCAAAAGAATATCATGTTGAATAAAAATAAGGTTATTTCTTTGTTATTATAAATAAATGGAATTCAAAGTTTCAGTAGGTTTTATTCAGGTTAATGCTCCATAAATATCTACAAGCTGACAAAACCACACAGACAATCATGAAATATAGTGGATTTATAGTTTTAAAAGAGACCCATTTGGGTACTTAGTAATTATATAGAATGTCATTTACCAATTGAATATCATTTTTTTAAAGCATTTAATCATCACATAGAGATGGAAGTCTACTATGTATCTCTTAATATTTCTCAGAGCAAGTGCTCAGAAAAAAAATTGAGTAAAAATTTGTATTCACTTTATGGGACTTACAATGTAGTAAATGATATATATCTTAACATTTTAGACCACAATTTCTTCAACCCCTAAATTAAGCCTGGAGACAAAATAGAAGGTCAGATTATAGAGAGCAGGGGTGGTCCAATGTTTTGGCTTTCCTGGGCCATGTTGGAAGTAGGAGATTTATCTTGAACTACACATAAAATACACTAACACTAACAATCACTGGTTAGCTAAAAAATAAATCACAGAAAAAGAACCTTACAATGTTTTAAGAAAGTTTACAAATTTATGCTGGGCCACATTCAAAGTCTTCCTGTACTGCACATGGCCTGCAGGCTGCTGGTTAGACAAACTTGATATAGAGTTATATAGGTTATACTTGAAATTTTGACTTTATCCTTAAAAAATGATTAAAAGAAAGTCATTGGGATCAATAAGAAGTTGTATTCTGAGGAATGGCATGATCACATTTGCATTTTTAAAAGTATATATCTGTCACTCTGACTACGGAATTGGAGGAGAACAAGTGTATTTATGGTAGACCTATTTGGAGACTATTGTAGCTGTCTCAATTTAAGATGATGGTGCTTTGAAGTAGAGGGTTATACTACCTAAGATAGATTTATGCTAAAATAACAGATGACTTCTAAACTTCAAAGAAATAAATAATCAAACAAACGTTAGTGTGTCATTTATTCATTGTCTTCCGTACCCAGAGCAGCTGTCCTCCAGGCAGTGTTTCAGGTTTCTTTGACCTCATGGTAGCTATAGTTCCTTTCACAGATCCTAGGAAGAAGAGGGAGGATGGAAGATTGTGCACTGACTTTGAAGTACTTCCTCATGGAAGTGACAATGTAACTTCTGCTCACATTTAATAAGATAAAAGACAAGTCACTTGTGCCATGTTTTCTTTCTACGGGTGTATAAATTGCAAGAGGCTGAAATAAACAAACTGGTAGTTAAGCTGTAGTCTCTCTTTAAACACAGTGACTCTCAACTGGCTATACTTTTTAACCCAAGGAGAGAGTTTTCAAGGGATGAAATTAGTTAGAGTTGTTATAACTATATGGTTGTTCCAGGCACCTAATTGGTGGACACAAGAGATGATGTAAAACATTCTACTATGCACAGGACAGTTTCTTATAACAAAAAAAAAACTTTTTTTCCAAAATGTCAGTAGGGTTGGAGTTGGGAAATTTTTCTCTAACTTTATAGATAACCAAATATTTGATGTATTATTATATCTTTCATAACTCAAAGAATGTAGGGGGATGGCAGGATAGCTCAGCAATTGAGTTCCTGCCTCACAGTTGTGAGGTCCAGGTTTTGATTCCCAGGCCTTCCCTGTGCAAACCTCATACGCTGAACTGCCGCACAACTGGTGACTGCTGAGATGGCTCAATGGCAAATTTTCTTGCCTCCCATGCAGGAGTCTTCCAGTTCAGTGCCTGCCTTCTGTGGCCCCATATCCACCTGTGTAGAATGAAACCATGTCAAAATTGATGATGTAAAACTATACAGACTGCTCTGGGCTCTCCCCTTCTCTCTCTATCAAATAATAAAATAGATTTTCAAAAATAAAAATGTACCGTATACATTGCTTTTTTGAACTTGCTGAATTCTAAACCTTGCATCTATATTTATTCAAGGAATTACCTATACTTGAGGAGATAATGTTGTGCTAAGTCAAAAGAGACAGTCACTTATTCCTATCAGAGCTGTGTGCTTTGCAATGTATAAAGTGTTAAAGATGCTGCAGTTAATCGCTTCCTTGAGATGAATGTGTCCACACTTACTCAGAATGTTTTCTCAGGAAAATCTAATGCCAACTGTAGAGCCATTCCTTTTTTAAAGATTTTTTTTTTTTTTTGATGGAAAAAGAGACAGAGACAGATAGAAGGAGAAGGGCCCAGGACAGTCTCCATAGTTTCACATCACTGGTTTTCAACATAGTTTTATTCCACAGGTGGGCACAGAGCTGTTCAGGGCAGAAACTGGGCCAGGGGCTTTCCACATGGAGCTCACCCTGGTGAGAACCAAACTGGGGGCACACCCCAGGTCAGCATATGCATCTGCACTGGCCCGGGCCAGGGTCAGTCCTCGGAACCGGGAGCTACAAGACGACTGCTCAACCTGCTGAACCATCATATAATCCCTAGAGTAATCTTAAAAAAAATGAAAATTCTGTGAATATTCTAATCCCTACGCTGTTGCTGTAAATGCTGTTTTTTATTTTATTTTTCTTCTTAATGTTATGTAAATTTTGTGCAGGGTGAAGCCTGTTATAGCTAATGAATGTACTTATCATTTCAAGCAAGACCACTGCTCCCTGTTAAGGAGGGAAAATGACAAGAGAACTCCAACTCTGGGTAAAAAGCTATATGTCAACCTCAACTGTCTAGAATTGAGATTTGAAAAATAAGCGTTTTTGAGAAACTTTTAATAATAATGCAATACTCTCCTCACCCCATATCTATTTTGTACTATTTTCTTTGCGAGCAAAGACAGGGTTTCAATAATGTATCTTTCTTCCTCTGTGATTTAGAGTAATCCTTTTGCAGTTCCCTTGCCATGACTGATTTATGCATGGATGTAATATAATTCAGGTATATAATATGTAGGAAGAACCCACTAGGAGGCTTATAGGGAAATGTTTCTGATTTCTCACAAAAAGATTTCTTGGAAAGAGAGGGCCTATTGTTTTCTAAACCAGGTATTGTTAAATTTATATGTGAAACTAAACTGTCTTTCAGCAATCTTGCAACTATAAAGAAATAATTAGGGAAAGCCGGGACGGCTCAGCGGGTTGAGCGCTCGCTTTGAGGCCCTGAGGACCGAGGATCGAATCCCGGCTCCGGCCCAGGCGGACCCACATGCTGAACTGGGGAGTTCCCACAGTTCGGTTCTCTAGCTGTCTCTGTCTCTGTCTCTGTCTCTATCTGTCAAAAGTAAAATAAAAAAAATAAATATGCACTGAAGATAAAATAATTACTCTCTATAAATATAAAAAAAAAAAAAGAAGAAATAATTAGAGGACAAGGCAGATGTGCTAATAATAGCAGAAAGAAAAGTGAAATAAAACATTAACTTTTGATGAATCACCTATGACTTAACTAACCCTAGAACTCTCTTATACTAGGGTCTCCTATTCTTGAACATGTATTAAAAAATTCTTTAATTTAAGATAAATATAAATTGACATTATTTTAGTTAGGTGCGGCTAAGTCATAGTAAGTAATAAATAATTTAATATTTACAGGCATATAATAAAATGAACATGAGTAATGGAGAATATAATACTTAGATTTCTGTGTGGTGATTAGGAGATATGGTATCTTTAGTAGACACATGAACACTAGAACACAGAGGTTAATTAGAAACACTGCAAATTTACTGCTAAATATTTTGAGTTTTAGGTGCTTTGAATAATATTTGAGATTTCAAGTGGGCAGTTGTACATATATGTTTATATTTCAGAAAAGAGAACTGAAATGGAGATAAAGATTTATAAATTATCTAAGCAATGGTGAATATTTGTAGGTATGAGGGAGCTAATCTGGAGAAATTTCACAGGTAAAATTGCCTAAAGTGAAGCTTTCAAAATTTCAACATTTAATATTAATGTTCACGTAGAGAGGGGTGAGCCTGTGACTGTGACTAAGAGGAGTAATCAAAGTAGTGAAATGCAAATAGAAGCATATTATGCTACAGAAATGCAGAGATGGTAATTTTTTTAAAAGCTTGACAATACAAACATTATAGGAAATCTAAAAATTAATAACCAAACATTTTATTTTAATTTAAAAATATTGTAAATGAGAATTCAATTTATAAAAATCATTATATTTATGGAGCACAAACTCTTTTCACGTGTATTGTATCATTTGAGTCTACTGACAACTGTTAAAATGAGACTGAACTGTTACAGTTAAGGCAGTTTTATACGAGGACAATGATGCCTGCATAAGCTAAGTGATTTGACACAAGTAGCAATGGAATAGCCAAACCGAAATTCAAACTCACAGCTTACTAACTCATGGTCTAGGTATTTTTTCATATTGGCTCAAAATTCTGCTATAAGTTACTCACTGTCCAGCAATAGTGAATTAATTCTGAGATTGCTATAGAAAAAAAACAGAGAGAGATATATATAGATAGACAGGAAAAGTAGAGCTATATTAAGACCATAATAGTCTAGGTAGTCTAGGAGGCACATTATGTAAATAACACATCCCTGAGACTTATTTCAACCACATACGAGTGAGTATCTGGCACATATTTACATGGGTAGAGAGAGAGCCAGTAGCCTGGCAGCATAAGACATCTAGAGGTTGAGAGTTGGAAACCGTAGCCATGAAAGGATATGTGTCACCACTTCTGGTAGGATGAAGAACTTCTATTGTTAAGTAAACTACATTATCCCCTTGGGAAAACATGGGTAACATATGCTCAAACTGTCTAGGTAAAATAAATATTAATAAATGCATTAGTTTGCTAAGGCTGTCATACTATAATACCATAAACTAAGTGGCTTATACAACACTCTGGAGGCTGGAGGTCCAAGATTAACATATCAGCATGATTGGTTTTTTCTCAGGGCTGAGAGGACCTATCCCTTGCTGGTCTCCTAGCTTCTGGTTGTTTTATAGCAATCCTTAGCAATACTTGGTGCGTAGAAACATCCCCCGTATGTATCTCTGTGTCCAAATTTTCTCTATTTATAAGGACATCAGTTTTATTTGATTAGTGAACTTTCTAATGATCTCATCTTAGCTAATTATGAGTATGTATGCCACAACTCTCCAAATAAAGTAACATTCTGAGGTCCTGGAGATTAAGACTTCAATATATGAATTTTTGGAGGAAACAATTAAATCCATGACAATAAACTTATTTTAATAATAAGTTCAATGAAAGTATTTGATTGACTAACAATATAAATGTAAATTTATCTATATACACACACACACAGATGTGTATATGCATAGATTAATGCACAAACTTGCATGCATGTGTGTGTGTATGTTTGCATATGTATGTAAGAGCCCAAGACTCCTAAATTAGAGAAACACAGCCAGACATGGTTATTAGTCATGTAGAAAACTATAGCCATACCAGAACCTTTCATAGGTTCCCCATGATATTATCCCCTCATGGTGACATAATAAGGGTGGGATTTCTGATGTACCGGTATATGCATACCTCTCAGTAAAATTAGCTATGATGGGATACCAGGATAGCTCAACAAGTTGAGCACTTGCCTTGCAACTACAAGTTCAGGAGATCAAGTCCCAACCCTAGCCTGTACAAATACACATACTGAAGTGTGGTGCGTCTTCCATGTGGAAGGCCCCCAGTTCAGTTGCTGTACCGCGTGGCTCCACATCTACCTGTGTGGAATGAAAATATGTCACAACTAATAATGTACAACTATGGAGATCACTCTGGACCCTCTCTCTCTCTTAAAAAGTAAAATAAATTAAAAATATATATATTCTTTAAAAAATTAGCTGTGAGGAAGCTGGGATGGCTCAGTTGGTTAAGTGCTCACTTTGCAGCCCCAGAGCCCAAGGATCAAATCCTGGCCGCAGCCCATGCAGACCCATATGCTGAACAGAGGTGTGACCCCATTTCAGTTCTTGCCGGGGCCTATGTGGGAGGCTCCCAGCCCAATTCCTGCCCTGCACATCCCCGTGCCCATCTGTGTAGTGAAACTATATGGAAAACTAATGCTGTCAACTATGGAGACTGCTCTAGGCCCCCCCGCTTCTCTCTGTTTCTCGCTGTCAAAAAATAATAAAAATCTTAAAAAAATAAATTAGCTCTGATGGTTCTTCTTATGCATAGTGTCATTCTGTCCTTTGGAGAGAAATTACTAATTACCTTAAAATGTAAGTAATTCTCCCCTAGGGGAGGAAGAAAATGCATCTCCAGGTTTTTAATTCTGAAATATAAGCAAAATGTTTCTAGAGATGGGAAGAAGTGGTCTTAATTTTACTGCCTTAAACTTTGCTAGGCAGAAAAGGATATTTACTATTTACTAGTCAAACATGCCTTTGGCTCAGAGGGGCTGTACATTGCATAAAAAGGGAAAATTCAATGTGAATTATCTCCCAACAGTTCATTATAGGGCTCAATTGTATAGCTGATGCAACTAACTCAATGTTGTATTGAATTTATTTTTAAAGATTTATTTTTATTGTTTTTTGACAGAGAGAGTGACAGAGAGGCAGAGAGAGACAGAGAGAAGGAGGAGGGTCCAAAGCAGTCACCATAGTTGACAACATTAATTTTCCATATAGTTTCACTCTACAGATGGGCATGGGGCTGCACAGGGCAGGAACTGGGCTGGGAGGCTGCTACATAGGCCCCAGCAAGAACTGAACTGGGGGCTCACCCCAGTTCAGCATATGGGTCTGCATGAGCCGGGACCAGGATTTGAGCTTCGGTATCCGGGATTGCAAAGAAAGCGCTTAACATGCTGAGCCATCCCAGCTTCCCCTGTATTGAATTTTATATGGATTTAATTTTTTATGGATTTAATTTTTTTGTATTCCTGTAACTTATGTACACATCTGTTTTCTTATTGTAACATAAGCTTCTTTAGATTCTTGACCAGTAATTTAGTTTTAGTATTGTAGATCATTAGCAGAACACTTGGTGGCATATAAGTATTCATTAAGTTATTATTTAATTAATACATAAAGCAGAACTTTTCACGAATTTTGGTTTATAACTTATGCATATTTATAATCACACTTTAATTTTTCTAACTTGAAAGGTTAAAATGTTAAAACATAATCTTTTGTCTTCATTCAATGGCTTTATCATTTCCCTAATTCAAATATCCCTAAGACCTTTTTATTGTCAAGTTTCAATCTTTATTTACTTTTCTTCTTACATCAGCTTCATCTCTTTATCTTCTTTATATTCTTATTTAATCTCTTATGCCAAACATTCACGGTATTATTGCAACTGTTTGAGGTGCTTAAAACCAAGTTCAGTGAATTATTTTTTTACTAAAGAAAATGGTACTTTTCAAAATCCAATTAACTTACTCATTTAAATGAATCTTGCATATAAAAAGACATGTTTCTCTTCCAAATTAAAAAAAAGTAAATTTTATTTCAACCCTATTGCAAGTTTTGAATATCCTGAGAAACCTTATTTTTTAATTTATATTGGCCATTTCTAAAGTACTTGTGAGTTATAATCATGAGCAATATTTTATGTATGAGCATATAGAGGTCTATATAGGAGTGACTGTCACTTGCAGAAATAAGTGCTTATTGGACACAGCTGCTTGTGTATCACCAACTTATTTATCAGATAACAGCCTACCTATGTTTCTTTTTTTTTTTTTTTGTATTATGCATGGTGTGTTGCATGGAGTCACAGGGTCAAAGAGATCAGATTTCACTACCACAAATGTAACTCCAATGTCCCAAGTACTAAGGTGCTTATTCATTAATTTATTTTTCTTTCCTATGTTTCAGTTTTGGGTACTTAAAAACACAACACTATATATTCCTCATTTTAAGGGACTATAATGTTGCTCCATAACAAATCTAAGAACAAACATTAAGCTACTTAGTATTTCTGTACAAGCTAGCTAAAAAAAAGAGCTTAAAAGAAAAGTTGAAAAAATATATATGAGATAATATGCTTGTTGACCCACTTTCAATAACTAAAACTCAAGAAGGATATCTAAAGGAAGAAATAAAAAGAACATACTATTTTGAGGTTTAATTTAATAAGCTTTGTTATTTTATAGTTATTTACTAATTTGATTAAAAACACTGCATTAGTTAATGTTTAAGACAGATTTTTATTACTCATCCATAGTTGGAGGACAGGGTAGGTCTCCTTTTATATAGAGTCAACAATTTCTTTTTTTTTTTTTTTTTTTTTTTTTTTTCCACATACTTTCATTCCACAGGTGGGCTTGGGGCTGCACAGGGCAGGAACTGGGCAGGGGTTTCACCCACTGAGAACAGAACTGGGGGCACTTCCCAGTTCAGCATATGGGTCCACACGGGCGGGGGCCGAGATTCGATCCTCAGTCCCCGGGACTGCAAAGTGAGCACTTAAACCCACTGAGCCATCCCGGCTTCCCCAGAGTCAACAATTTTAGAGCTGGTTTTTGGGCAGATTTAGAGGAGACCTGTATTCAACTTGCATGTTTTGCTTACAGAAGAATTATGGTATATTGCATTTGACATCTCCAAGAATCAGATATGTTTCATTCAAATGGGAATAATGATTTCCAACTTTTAAATTTATTGTATAGTTACAAATAATTCATATGAGGGCCATACCAACTTGCTCAATATACTCATATATATTTGGTAGTTACTTTCTGTCCAGATGAACTAGTAGTATCCTAGACTATAGTACTCGCCCTGGAACTTTTGTCTTTCACATAAAATCAGTATAATGACCCTGGTCTTTCTCGTGTACAAATTGAGTAGCAGCACAAGTTATATTATTTTATATGCTATAGAAATATTCCTCTTCTGATAAATTACAAATCCTGCTTATTTCTTTTGTTTGTTTGTTTTTGTTATGTTTACTGGCATGACATTGGCTAATAAAAATTATACAGAGTTCAGGTGTACAATTCTATAGTATCTCATCTATATGTTGCATATTATGTTCGTGATCCAGTCAGTTCTCCTTTGTCACCATATATTTGACTTTCCATTCCTCCTTTTCCACTTCTTTCCCTTTTGCCCTCAGGTAACCACTAAACTAGGGACTCTATGAGTTTTTGTTTCTTTGTTGCTTTTAGTTTTATGTCCCACATATGAGTGAAGTCATAGGGTTATTAGTTGTTTGTGTTTTGTTTTTTCTGTCTGTCTGTCTTAGCATGGTGATCTCAAGGCCTTCCATTTTGTCACAAATGAGAGTTTTTCATCTTTTCTAATAGCAAAGTAATAATACATTGTATAAATGTACCACAGCTTCTTTACCCAGTCATCTATCAAACGACACTGGTTGTTTCCATGACTTGACCATTGTGAACAGTGCTACAATGACCACTGGGGTACGTATATCTTCATGGACTAATACTTACAAAAACTTTGGACAGATACCCAAAAACATGGTTTCCAGGTCATATGGTAGCTCCACTCCCCGTTTTCTGTGGAACCTCCATACTTCCCTCCATAGCAGTTGTACAAACTTGCATTCTTATCAGCAGTGTATAATTCCTTTTTCTCCAGTTTCTTGAGCATTGGTTATTCTTAGTCTTGATAAAGCCTTTCTAATAGGTATGACATTGTAGGGAAAAGGAATTAGATAAAGTCAAAAGCTACCTGTCTTGAGTGTTGGAATGCTATCTGGCACGAAGGAGACTGCAACAGGGCTGGATAATGGTTAGCCTCGTGACCAGACAGTGTATACAGGCCTCAGGGAACCTTAAGAAGTGTATGTAGGTATTAAAGAAAGGACAATTACTTCCTCATTGTGGGAACAGGATCTTGGGAAGACTTCATTTAGGGGAACTTATTTTAAGCTTAAATGTAATCCTATACTCTTTAACTTTTGTTTTACGGGAACAGACTATACTCCTGTTTCTGTATTTTCTTCAGATGTTTTGATGATTGTTATCATGTAGGTAATCCTAACAGTATAAGTCAATAAAAACCAGCAGTGAGAACTCTTTGTTAGATGCAGTGAAGAGCGCTAGCCCTCTGCTCAGCTTGATTTTTCAAGACATTTCTGGAGCAAGGGTTGTCTCTGCATCGCCGATTCACAACATGACATGGTATCTCTTTGTGGTTTTGATTTGCATTACATTAATATTTAATGAATGTGAGCATTGTTTCATGTATCAGTTGGATATTTGTATGTCATAGTGACTGAGGTATCTGCACAAGTCTTCTGCCCATTTTTTAATTTAATTTAATATATATATATTTGTTTTTGTTATTCAGTTGTACAAGTTATTTATATATTTAAGATATTAGCCCCTTGTCAAAGGTATTGTTTACAAATATTTTTTTTCATATTGAGTTGGTTCTCTGGTTTCCTATTTAGTTGGTTTCTTTTGCTATGCAAAAGCTTTTTAGGTTGATATAATTCCAATCAGTTTTCCTGTTCTTGTTGTTTTGTGCTACTTTTATTTCCCTTGCCTTTGAGATCAGGTTCATAAAGTCCTCTATAATCTCAAGGTCCACAAGTTTAGTACTGATTTTTTCTTCTATACAGTTTATTGTTTCACATCTTATGTAGAGGTCTTTACTCCATTTGAGTTAATTTTGGTATATGATGACATTTTGCAGTTCAGATATATTCTTTTGCATGTGGTTTTCTAATTTTCCCAATACCATTTACTGAAGAACCTGTCTTTTCCCCATTGTATTTTATTTATTCCTCTGTAAATAATTATGTGTCTATATTTTTGTGGGTTTATTTCTGTTTTTAATTCTGTTGTATTGGTGTGTATGTCTGTCTTTCTTCCAACATCAGGCAGTTTTGATTATTGAGGCTTTGTAGTATAGATCTAAATTAGAGAGCATGATGCCTCCAGTCTTACTCTTTTTTCATAGAATTATTTGGAGATTTGGGGTCTATTGTGATACCATACAAATCTGTTGAGATATATATATATATAAATTTCTTGAAAGAATATCTGTAAAGTTTTAATGAGTTACGTTAAATTTGTTTATTGCTTTGAGTAATATGGCCATTTCAACCGTTGATTCTTCAAATCCATGTGCATGGATTGTCTTTTCATTTCTTTGTCTTGATTACTTTTAATAATGTTTTATAGTTTTCAGTGTATAAATCTTTGACATTTTTGTTGTGATTACAAAAGGTATTTATTTCCCCATTTCATTTTCTGAATTTATGTTGTTGGCATATAAAAATACAATTGATTATTGTACAGTGCTTTTGTATCTTGCAGCTTTACTGTATTCATTTATTAATTTTGATTGTTTTGTGGTGGAGTCCTTAGAATTCTGTATGTAAAAAATCTTGTCATCTGCAAAAATGTGCAATTTGGCTTTTTTCCTTCAAATTTGAATGCATTTTTTTTCTTTCTCTTGCTTGATTTCTTTGGCAAGAATTTCCAGTACTATATAGAATAGAAGCGCTGACAGGGCACATTCCTGTCTTTTTCTTGATTTTAGAAATATAAGCTTCAGCTTTTCTCCATTCAGTATAATATTAGCTGACAATTTGTCATATATGGCTTTTATTATGTTGAAGTACTTTTCTTCAATTTCCGTTGTATGTTATATCTTGTCAAACACTTTTTCTGCATCAATTGATATAGTCATAATTTTTATTTTGTTAATGTGGTCTATGAAATTGATTGATTTGTATATATTGAAGGATCCTTTTGCCCCTGAGAGGAACCTCACTTGATCGTGATATAATTTATTTAATGCATTGTATTCTATTTGCTAATATTTTGTTTATAATATTTGCACCTGTGTTCATGAAAGATACCTGTCTATAGTTTTTCTTTTTTTATCCTTGCCAGATATTGGTATTAGCGTAATGTTGGCCTTATAGAATGAGTTGGGGAGTATTGCTTCATCTTCAATATTTTGGAAGAGTCTGAGATACATAGGTGTTAATTCTTTGAACACTTGGTGAAATTTGTTAGTGAGACCCTTTGCTCTGGAGAAGTTTTTGGATGATTATTACAATTTCTTTACTGTTCATTAGTCTATTGTGGTTATTCAGTTCTTCAAGGTTCAGTCTAGTTAGTCTATATGGTTCTGGAAACTTGATGTCTTCTAGGTTGTTAAATTGGGTAGCATAAAGCTTTTTATATTATTTTCTCATGATTCTTTGTATTTTTGTGGTATCATTCATATATTATCTCCTTTTACCTCTAATTTTTAGTTATTTTTGTCTTTTATCCTTGTTCTTTGTTGAGCTCAGTCTGTTGCATTTTTTTCTATTGTTTTTCTGCTCTCAATGTTGTTTAGCTCTGCTCTAATTTTTACTATTTATTTTTGTTCTGCTGACATTTCTTTTTTCTTTTTTTCAGTTCTTTAAGATAGAATGTTAGGATGTTTACTTGTGATTGTTCCTGTTTCTTGGGATAGGGCTGTAATAATATAAATTTCTCTTATAACTGCTTTCACAAATTATTTACTCAATAAATTTGACACATTATATTTTCATTAAAATAAGTTTCTATGTATTTTTAAATTACTTATTTTTATTTCTTATTGATTCTGTCATTTTTAAATAACATGTTGTTTAATCTGCACATATATGTAATTTTTTTCAGCTTTTTTCAGTGGATTTTTAATTTCAAACTTTGTGGTCTGAGAATACATTTGATATGATTTCAATCGTCTTGAGTTTGGTGAGGCTACTATTGTTTCCAAGCATATGGTCTATTCTTGAGAATGTTTCATGTTAACTATGTCTAATTGCTGTAATATATCATTTAACACTGACATTTCCTTATTTATTTTCTGTTTGGATCATCTGTCCATGGCTCTCAAGGAAGTTTTTAGGTCCCCTACTATAATTGTGGTTTTGTCAGTTACTCCTTTTAGAGCTCTTAGTAGTTGCTTTGTATATTTTAGTGCTTCCTCATTGCGACCATATTATTAATGAGTATTATTTCTTCTTGTTAATATATTGTCACATTTATCATTATGAAATATCCATCTTTTTCTCATATTACCTTAGTTATCCTGATGACTGTTTCATTAGATATTGATATGGCAACTCCTGCTTTTCTCAGGAAGCCATCTACTTAGAGTATTATATTCTACCACTTCACTTTGAATCTGTGTTTGTCCTTTTGGCTGAGTTGTGTCTCTTGGAGATAGCATACAGGTTTATCTTATTGTTTCTGACAGCGACAGAGACAGAGGCTGAGAGAGACAGAGAGAAGGGGAGGGCCCAGAGCCGTCTCCATAGTTGTACGACATCAGTTTTTCAACATGATTTTGTTCCACACAGGTAGGGCAGAGGGCTGCACAGAACAAGTACTGGGCAGGGGGCCTCCTGCATGGGAGGCATGCCCACATTGAGCCAAACTGGGGGGCAAGAACCAAACTGGGAACCTTCTGCATAGGAAACACACCAGAGTGTAGCATATTGGTCTGCACAGGCCGAGGCCTGGATTTGATCCTCAGTCCCCAGGGCTGCAAAGCAAGTGCTTAACCCACTGAGCTATCCTGGCTTCCTTGAGTTTTTGTTTTTAATTCAATCTGCTACTCTGTGCCTTTTTATTGATGAGTTCAGTCCATTTACATTTAGGATGATAATTGTTATATAAAGATTTCCTATGGTCATTACTTCTTCTCTTATTAAGTTTTTACTTTAATATTTCTAATATTTGATTCTAGTCTCTCTTGGCTTGTGTAGTTTCTGCTAAGAATTTTGATGATAACCTAAAGGGCTTTCTTTAAAAGGTTATAGTTTTTTTCTGGTTGCCTTAAGAATTATTTCTTTGCGGGAAGTTAGGAAGGCTCAGTGGGTTAAATGCCCACTTTGCAGCTCTGGGGACCAAGGATCTAATCTTGGCCCTGGCCCACATGGACCCATATGCTGAACTACGGTGTGCTTCTCATGCAGGAGGTCCCCAGTTCAATTCTCGCCACGTGGTTCAGTCCTTACCTTGAGGGGGTGTGCCTCCCATGTGGAAGACCTGCAGTCCAGTTTCTGCCCTGTGTAGCCCCTGCTAACCTGTGTGGGACAAAACCATGTTGAAAATTGATGATGTGCAACCACGGAGACTGCTCTGGGCCCTTGCCCTTCTCTCTTGTCTCTGTCTCTTTGTCAAAAACAATAAAATAAACCTTAAAAAAAAAGAATTATTTCTTTGTCTTTTATTTTTGATATTTTCACAAAACTATATGCATTGGACAAGATCTGCTAGAGTCCAGGTAACTAGGAATCCTGTTTTTTCTTTAATTTGGGGTTCCAATATTTTCCATAAGTTTGGACTGTTCTTCTTTACTATCTGTTTGTTAAGGTCTCAGTGCAATTCTGTTCTGATTCTTTTGGTACCCCCATTATTCTAATGCTGCTCTTTCTAATGGGGTCAGTTAGTTCTTATAAAGATTTTTGTTGTTGTTGCTAATATTGTTTTTTATTTTCAAATCATTTTTCTTTCCTTTTAAAAAAAAATTTTTTTTATTGTTTTGACAGAGAGAGATAAAGGGACAGAGAGAGAACTGAACTGGGGGAACTCCCCAGTTCAGCATGTGGGTCCACATGGGCCTGGGCCAGGATTCAATCCTCGGTCCCCAGTGTTGCAAAGTGAGCTCTTAACCCACTGAGCCATCCCAGCTTTCCCTCTTTTCTTTCCTTTGTGATATTTCTGTTTCTCTCTTCAATATCACTAATTGTTTCCTCTATTTGGTTGGCCTTGCTTATTAACCTTGTTTATTCATTTCTTTTTCTTTTAAGATTTATTTTTATTGTTTTTGACAGAGACAGAGACAGGGTGAGACAGAGAAAGGAGGGAGGGCCCAGAGCAGTCTTCATAGTTGTACATCATCAGTTTTCAACATGGTTTCATTCTACACAGGTGGGTGGAAGCCATGCAGGGTGGCAACAGGGCTAGGGGCCTCCTGTATAAGAAGCACACCCCAGTTCAGCATATGGGTCTGCATGGCCCAGGGCCAGGATTCAATGATCAGTCCTCAGGGCTACAAAGCTAGTGCTTAACCTGCTAAGCTACCCCAGCTTCCTCTCTTATTTTTTTATTGTATTATTCAGTTCCGAGAATTATTACTTGATTGTTTTTTATAGTTTCAATTTCTTTGTTAAAATATCCCCTTTGTTCATAGATTTTCTTTATGAGATCATTTAACTGTGTCTGGGTATTCTGCTAGCATTCTTTAAGCTCTCTGAGTGTCTTAATAATTGTAGTCTTAAATTCTATGTCATTTAAATTATATATTTCCAAAGCTATAAATTCCTCCTTTGAGATTTTTAGATATTCTTTTAGAGCAGTTTTTTTTTTTTAAGATTTATCTAATTGATTTTTGACAGAAACGAGAGAGAGAGAGAGAGAGAGAGAGAGAGACAGAGAGAGAGAGAGGGAGAGGGAGAGAGAGAGAAGGGGGAGGGCCGAGAGCAGTCTCCATAGTTGACATTAGTTTTTTCCATATAGTTTCACTCCACAGGCGGGAACAGGGCTGCACAGGGCAGGAACTAGGCAGGGAGCCTCACACATAGGTCCGGGCAAGAACTGAACTGGGGGCACACCCCAGTTCAGCATGTGGGTCCGCATGGGCCAGGGCCGGGATTCGATCCTCAGTCCTCAGCACTTCAAAGTGAGCTCTATACCTGCTGAGTCATCCCAGCTATCCCTCAGAGCAGTTTTGAACCCTACAGTATTTATTGTATTTTATGAGCTTATTTTGTTTCTTGTTTGTTTTGTTTTTCCTTGGCCTGAGTATGGTTTTATTTTGTTTTGTTTTATTTTTTCAGAAATAAAGAGTTGTATTTTTTTTCCTTTACTTTCTACTTGGTATTGCAGTAGCATGTTACAATATTTTCTCTTGGTTATTCTGAGTTCTTCCTCTAGAAGCTTTCCTGGAAGGTGGACTTTTCTTCTTTATGGCAGTCATCTTGGTCTTCTTTTAAAAAATGTGGTGGGTGATGATGTGCTATGCCTCTGAAATAAGTGCCTGGGAAGGCTGCTTGCTGTATGTGCTTTATACAGTTTTCCTGAGTTCTTTTACCAGTTCCTATAGGGGTAGAGTTGGTTGGAAAAGGTCCTTATTTTTTTCACAGGGTGATTCCAGTTTGCTTTTTTTAGCTTGCTGTAAAGTAGGCACTAGGTGGATTCGGGGGTAGGTGTGGGCAAAAAACTTTGACACAAAGTAAGGGTAAGCAGCCAGGGAGATACGGTGGTTCAGGTTATGGCTGTTTTGTGTTCCAGTTCACTCACCAGTGTGCTAGCTTAGCTGGTAGTATCCAGGATAGGCAGGCTGGTGGGTTATACTGAGAAACAAAGGCCAGTCTCTTAATAAGCAGAGAATATGGCAACTAGGCAAGCACACTCTGCCAGCTCAGCCTTTTTTTTTTTCATGAACCCATGTTTCATCCAAGACCATGTTTTCCTTTCCCAGTTACAGATTTTTAGAATCAGTGTCTCCCAGAGCTGATTTGTATTCAGTACAGCACTGCTGCACTTCTGAGGATACTGAGTTCAAACTGGAACCCTGTATTTTGCCCAGGGCAGTTTAGCTGTCTTTTTTCAGCCTCTATCCCATCTAGGGTGCAGCATTCTGATTGGGGCCCCAGCATGCTGTCGTTCAGGTTTGGATTTTAAATCACCCATGGTCTCATCGAGCCCCCACTCTTGTCACCTCTCAGCCTCTAGCCCTTCTGGGATTGTGCTCCAATTTGGCCCATATCCCCAGTCTGCCAATCTTTTTCTTCTGCCAGTTTTGGGTCACTTACTGCACCCCCTTTTCTGTCCTGCTACATTCTCCCCTCCATTGCTCACCCTCATTTCTCTGACTTTAAGGTTTTTCTCTTACAATGTGTAGATCTTTCAATTCAGGCTATAGAATTCAGGGTTTTCCTTGTTGGATCCCACTTGTTTAATCATCCCTTCCATAAGTTTTTGAGGTTCTCCTCTTACGCTGTCATCTTACGAATCCCTCTTTCTGCTTGTTGAAGTCTTAGTTAAGAAATAGAATAAGATTTTCATTGTATATAAGTAAGACCTAGATAATGTCCTACCTAAGAAAACAATAAAGCACTGAGACAGAGGAAGAGTAAAAGTGCTTGAAATTGGGAGAAGGAATAAAGAAAGGTTAACAGGTAAAGAAACTGTCAAGTTACTTCACATTGACCATTTTATTAGTTCAGTGGTCTTGCTAATTATTAGAATAGTTCTACATCCAGAAATTATGTAAATTGTTTCTGCAGTATACAACCAATAGAAGAGAAATGTGATCTTTTCAGTTTTAAGAACATTACAGTGTTCCTTAAAATTGGTGTTCTCTAAACCAAGAATTTTCAAGAGATAAAATTTGATAACATATTAGAATCAAATATAATTCATTAGAAGAGTTCAGTGTATATATAAGTATGTATCACTTTATTTATTAGACAGACACACATATGCTTTAACCATGATCTAAAATATACTAATTATATGTATACGTTTATCAAGAAATTTTAAATCTATTTTTATAACAATTGTACATTAAATCAGAGCATAAGTATTTCAGTAAGTTCAAATTAGTTCATGATATTATAGGTTTTATTTTAAAGAACAATAGATATTTGGGCACTGAACCTGGTTTAAAATATGATCCTCAAATAGTAAATAACTTAGTAACCAGATCTACTAAGTAGATTTATGTTTTCTTAAGCAGGAATTATTGGTTACTTCTGAATGCAGACACTATTTATCCATTCCGTTAATGATGAAGTGCTCAGCCTAGTTTCACCCACCAAAAGCCATGTTGGCTGAAATAACTGACCACTGTTCTGAGAATGTAGGCTGTGATCATATGTATTGCTCTGCTTTGCTTCAAGAAACCCTAGATTACACAAAACACATTTGGCAATATTTTTTAATTTTTAGGTACTTACTTAGAGGTGCATTTACTATGTAGGTGACAAACTTAATCTCCAGGATACGTCATCCAATTAGGTTCTTTAAAATCCATAAGATGATTTTAAATTCTTGCTTATGTATAATTTTTATTCAAAGTAGTCCCAAATTTGAACAACTTTTGGTCTTACAAAATCTTTATTAACCTCTACACCAATCATAGACTAATCACAGTTTTAAAAATATTTTCTCTTATACTTGATAGACCAAAAGTATATACCAGGGATTCCCAACCCTGTGCCTGCGGGCACCATGGTGCCCATGGCCCAATTTGTGTGCACCTGACATTATGTGACTGCATCAGAAGTTTTTCATAAACACTAAGTAAAACTATAAATTACTTTTATACATTTCTTAGAATTTTAAAATATTGTTTGAGTATCTACACAGGTTTATTATATTTGTTGGTATGTTTGTGATATCGTATGTATAAGTTATTCCCTAGCTTTCGCCTTTGTACATGTCGCGTCTTGTTTAGCCGCTGCACTCTTTAAACTCTCCTCCACCCAACCGGGAGACGCGACGTTGCCATTTTGATTGCGGTTGCTGGACTGATCGTGTTGTGACGGTCAGCTAGGATCACAGGGTTTTTATATATTTGATTTTAAATAAACTAAAAGCGAGGTAGGTCATCTATTATTATGGTGGCAATTTGGTATGATATTGTAGTCCTATAACTATTTTTATTTTTATTTTTTTAGTCCTCAAATGAGTGGACCAAATAAGAGAAAAGGAACCTATAATTTTAACACAGACTGGGAGGAATCATATTGTTTCATTAATTTAAAAGGTAAATGCGTTTACCTGTTGTGTGGCAGTAGTATTGCAGAGCCGAAAAAACATAATGTTGAACGTCACTTTCAGACAAGTCATACGACTTTGGATACGAATTATCCACTTAAATCTGAAGTAAGAAAGAAAAAAATAAATCAACTAAAACGAAGTTTAACTATTCAACAGACTGTTTTCACTAGACATGTGGAAAAATCTAAAAAGGCAACCATTGCTTCTTTCAAAATTTCTCACATGCTCGCAAAGAAGAAAAAACCTTTCCAGGATGGTGAATTGTTCAAAGAAGCATTTCTGACTGCTGCAGATTGTTTGTTTGGGGAATATTCTAACAAGCGTGAGATTATGTCCGTGATACAAGACCTACAGTTGTCAAATAACAGTCACAAGAAGAATACACAATTTCAAAAGACTTGCAAACTCAGTTAAAGACTGACTTGGAAATATGTGACTGCTTCTCTCTGCAATTTCACGAGTGAACAGATATATCAGACACCGCACAGATGGCAGTTATGGTGAGAATGGTATTTAGTAACTTCACAGTAAAAGAGGAGCTGTTGCAAATATTACCAATGAAAGGACAGACGAGAGGTGAGGATATTTATAAAACTCTCAGAACATATGCCAGGTCGATAAACATGCCTTTGCACAAGTTGTCTGCGATAACTACCGATGGGGCACCAGCAATGGTTGGTCAAAACAAAGGATTTATTGCCCTTTGCAGGAAAGATGAATCATTTTCAAACTTTATGTCCTACCACTGTATTATCCATCAGGAAGCTTTGTGTTGTCAAATACTGCCCTTTGAACATGTTATGAAAATAGTCACAAAGAGAATCAACTCTATTCGGCAGCTCCGTTGCAACACCGACTTTTCAATGCCCTGTTAGAAGATACTGAAGATAAAGAACACGACCTCATCCTGCATACTGAAGTGCGTTGGCTCAGTAAAGGTAAAGTTCTTACAAGATTTGTGAACTTGGGGAAGCCAGGATGGCTCAGTGGGTTAAGCGCTCACTTTGCAGCGCCGGGGACCGAGGATCGAATCCCGGCCCCGGCCCATGCGGACCCATATGCTGAACTGGGGAGTTCCCCCAGTTCAGTTCTCTCTCTGTCTCTCTGTCTCTGTCATAAATAAATAAATAAAAGTATATTTAAAAAAAAAAAAAAGATTTGTGAACTTAATTGAAGAAATAAAAACATGTATACATGATAAAAATGATAATTAGGATGAACTAACAGACTCTTGCTGGCTGGTGGATTTGGGTTTTCTTGCTGACACCATGGAAAAATTAGATACTTTCAATTTGGAGTTGCAGGGAAAAGACAAAAATAGAGCTGGAATGATAAGCTCTGTAAACGCATTCAAAGCAAAATTGACTTTGTTAATATCACATCTGCATATCAAGTCTCTTGTGCACTTCCCATACATGAGGAAAATGCTAGGTAACAATGAATTAAACATGTCATTTTTTATTGAGACCCTGCAAGTGCTTCAAAAACAGTTTGAAGAGAGATTTCTGCAGTTTACAAATATCGAGCCAATTGTCTCCTTCTGCGTCAATCCTTTTACTTGCCAAATAAATGTAATGTAATAGAACTAGCCGCATGTATTGCAGACCTTGTTCAGGGGAAAGCAGAAGAACTAGAGTTAGAAATTTTGAACCTTAAGAACGGTATTTTGGGGGAAAGCCGGGACGGCTCAGCGGGTTGAGCGCTCGCTTTGAGGCCATGAGGACCGAGGATCGAATCCCGGCTCCGGCCCAGGCAGGACCCACGTGCTGAACTGGGGAGTTCCCACAGTTCGGTTCTCTAACTGTCTCTGTCTCTGTCTCTCTCTCTATCTGTCAAAAAGTAAAATAGAAATAACTATGCAC
>PVKE010008307.1:8597-21275 GCA_004027555.1 Craseonycteris thonglongyai | reverse complement strand
ATGCTTTAAAAAAAAAGAACGGTATTTTGCTAAAATCCTTAATGTCAGAGGACTTATGGAACATGGTCGACAAAGAAAGGTTCCCATTTTTCAAAAAAGCGGCATATAAAATCAAATCGTTTTTCGGGTCAACGTATTTATGCCAATCTTTGTTTTCAAACATGAATTTAATAAAATCAGGATATAGATCTCGACTTACCGATGAGCATCTTAATAATTGTTTGCTAACAGGGTTGTCGTCATACTCTCCAAATTACGAGGCACTGGCCAATGAAATGCAATGCCAAAGATCACACTGACAGATTTTATTTTTTATGTTTTCTTTTTGTTTTTTTAAATGATTTTATTATACGTGTTTTTTATTTACTTTGTATTACATTTTGTATATATGTTTCTTTGTGTGTATATAATTTGTACAATAAATTTATTATTTTTAAATTATTTTTGTTTATTATTTTTTATTCTTGTTCAATAAATATCCTTAGAAATAGCTGGTGCCCGCCACCCTACCAATATTTTAGAATGCGCCCTAGGGTATAAAAAGGTTGGGAACCCCCGAGCTAGAGGTTCCCTCAGGAGCCAAAAAAACAGCACGAGTTCCCTCAGGCACAAAAGAAAATACTGCAAAGCTCCCTCAGGTGCCAAAAAAACAGCACAAGACTCCCTCGGGTGGCAAAAAAAACAGCGAGAGGCTCCCTCAGGCGCCAAAAAAGTATAGCACAAAGCTCCTTCAGGTGCCAAAAAAACAGCGCGAGGCTCCCCGAGGGGTCGCCAGACTAGAGCCAGGCACTGCTGAGACCACGCCGCGAGACCTACCTGACTCCGAGCTGCTCGGAGCAGCTTGGGCCTTGGCTCTAGCCTGCCACACACAGGCTCTCTCTCCTGGCTTGGGCTTCTTGGCAGCCTTTGCCAGACACTCCAGAGGGGCCGGAGTAAGAGAGGCAAGAGGCTCACTGACCACTCTCACAAGAGGGTCATGCCCCAGTCTTACACTTCATGCTCTGCAAAGTGGTCCCACAGGAAATGCTCACTTACCGTGATCCCTGAGGACTGTACATGGGAAACCAGTCTGGAAGAAGTACTCACGTGCCACCAGCACAGAGAAAGTGCCCGGGAGCAAACTCCAGCCAGCTGACATGCACCCATTAAATACCTACACTGTCTCTCACAGTGGCTGAAGTTGGGATGCAGAAATTACCTACAAGTTTTACAGTGTCCCTTAGCCTGGGCACCCAGCATTCCACTAACAGACTGGCTGGAGCGACAATCTCTACCTTACCTCATCCTTCTTTGCTAACCACTCCCCTCTAACCCTCACATGTTTGTCTGGAGCAAGGGTGGAGACATGATCTGAGGGTCTTTCCTCACCCCTTGCACCAGAACCATCTCTACCCTTTAAAAGGTGGCAGAACCCAAAATTCACAATTCCATCCAGGTTTCTCCTCACCACTTAACCTCATGCCCCCTCACATGCCAAACAACACACATCTAAGCTCTGAGAAAGAAGACAGCTCTCTGAGGGCTTCTGCTAGCCCACTTGACTCACATTTTGAAACAGAGCCATGCAGCCATTTCCACACAGGGTCTACAAGCAAATTGCAATAGAAGAAAAAACTTGCATTAATTAAACTGCCTGCCCCCCACATGCCTGTGAAACATGTCATTCAGGGACAGAAGAGACAGGAAGGGACTAGACTGGAGCTCATAAAGGGATGCAGACCAGAGCTATATAGTCAGAAAGAGAACGCATTCCAGGGTCACCTCACCCAAGGGGTATGGTGCTCCATTATTTAGCTGTAACAAGAATGAGCTGCTCTCATAGCCCTGCTGTAGCACATTTGAGCTGTTTGCCCTGAATAACCCTTTCCATCATCACAGCATCACAAACGAGGATTCTAGTTGGTGTTGAATGAGAGTCAATGCCACCAGATGCCAGAGCCAAATTAAGGACCCTGAACCCAGACCATGACTTCTGGCACCTGGAATAGGAATGTGACCCTGCACCCAAAGGTGGCCCAGACCCTGAGGCATGGATCCTCAAGTGGGACCAGGTTCCCAGACCCCAAGTTGCATCAGTCTCAAAGCCGGAGCCCAGGCACAGATGCCAGACACCAGATGCCGTGGCCTGACAGGGAATGTTGGTCTATGGAGGCTAGATTCCACACTCAAGACCCTGAGCCAGACCTGGACATGGACCCCAGACAGAGATCCTAGAACTGACACTGGACCCTACCAGACCCCCCAGACACCAAAATCTGGGCCAGAGCATGGATTTGACCCTGGACCACAGACCGTGGATGCAGACACAGAGCCATACTCAGGACCTCAGAGCCACACTATGGAGTGTGACCCAGACACCGTGCACCCCTGTGTTCAGATGACAAAAAGGACGACAAAGGTGACTCGGTCCCCAGATCGAGACCAATTAAATGGAACGTGGACCCATAGCCGAAAACTAGGGCCTCAAGCAGGAACCCTTCCCAGGTCCTTGGACCCCAATCACCAACACCGACCACCTTAACTCCTATTATTTTCACTCCCAACCATATACCTGTTAATTCATTAACCCTCAAACATCTAGCATACCTAAGCATAAACCACAGCTGTGCAAAAACCTCACGAGACTAAATGAGCACAAGAACTAACAGTATAATAAAAAAACAAGTTAACAACAGAATGAGGCTACTGTAGGCAAAACCCAGTATACCAGTGTTAGGAACCTGACATTGGGCTTTTTGGCTAGACACTAACACAGAAAAACTCCACTGTTTAACTTGAACATTAATTTATATTTTCTTTTAATTTGGATTCTTAAATGCTCAAGAAAGAACAAAAGTTGACATTTCCTAGGTTTTGGACAGTCTCTGGTCTAGGAGCTCAAAACTACTGTTTACTTTGAAAAAACACAAACAGTATCATTCTCATGCTTCATGACACTAGTTCAAACTACAAGCAAAAAAATTCAGTCACTTCTACCTTTTACCTTTAAGCTAAGATGATCCACATTTTAGGTCAAGTGTGAGACTAAAATGTGTCAGTACAGAGTTTCCACCTTGTTTAAGAGTATTTCAATGATCACTGTTAGGTAAACTATTACCGAAATATCCCCCAATCTAATTGTGTATCAATTCTCAAAAACAGAGTAAAAGGACCCAAGTTCTCTTCACAGATGTTAATAATGTCAGAAGTGCAACTTTTTCCAACTCCAACTAGAATAACCCATGTTTCCTACTATCTGCATGGGACTCTTTCCAAGGGCATAACACAGAAACATCACAGACCGCTTTACTCTGTACCTGTGGCAGGTCAGGATTTGCCCTGTGCCATGAGATGCATCAAATACCTGTGTCAGTTACTGAACCTACCATCATGGAGAAAAAAGGCATTGACTGCATATCTGGGGCTTTCATCTCCAAATCTTCCATCATCTACATGCAAACTGTCCTTCCAAAGGGCAATCTTTTGAAAAAATATTTTATTTTAAAATAACAAAATTTTTAACTGGCCTGACTTGTTTAGATTGTATAAAGGCTATCCCAAAAGTAACCAGCCATTCAATATTAAAATAGAGGAATTGATGGCTGAATTTTTTCTAGACAACCCCCATTTGTCATTATTGCCGACGTTCATGTACCTACAGTGTCCTGACTAACACAACATTAACAAATTCAACTTTTAAAATAACTACCATGCCGAGGGGATGACATATCTCATTAGTGAGTTTTCACTGTTTTTATACAATCTTTAAAACAAGTACATGTTTAAAAAGCTAAGGTGAATAAATAAAGCACTAAAAATAAAATTGAAATCAATACAGGGCATGCTGGCATACCTCAACAGGTTGAGTGCTTGCCTTGCAAACTGTGAGGTCTTGGGATGAAACCCTGGCCCTAGCCCATGCAAACCCACATATGTTAAATTTAGACACAACTGGTAACTTCTAAAATGATGGGGAAGGTTCTCAGCTCCCATGTAGGTGGACTCTGGTTTGGTTTCGGCCCCATGCAATCCTCATATCTACCTGTGTGGAGTGAAACCTACGTCATAGCTACTGATGTACAACTATAGAGACTGCTCTGGGATCCCCCTTCTCCCTTTGTCTCCTCTCACACCTTCTTTCAAATACAATATAAATCTTTAAAAATAAATAATTCAGTACATTAACCATGAACAAGCTCATTATCATTATCAAATATTGTGTACATTAGATCATCGCAGCTGATGTAATTTTAGAAAAATGGCAGTACAAGAGGAATGTTAATACCGGCTTGGCAATAAACTCGAGTCATGCACTGGGCTACATTAAGAGCTGTGATATCTCTAGGTCATAAATGTTTCTACTCCATTTCAGACTTATGGGGCCCTGCTCACATCTGTAGTATGTCACTGACAAAAACTTTATTATATATGTAACACACAGGTATAAACATACAGGTGAAAGGAGCTGAATAAAAACCCAGAATTGAATGCATCCTTTATCTGCAGTTATTTGACAAGGGTTCACAATATTAAATTATACAAGGAGTCATTTTTTAAAATAGGGCTGGGCAACCATCTACCTGCACAAAAATAATACTGGACAATCCCGACCTTCACAAGTGATTGGCTCAAGATAGATAAAAAGATTGTAATGTGGGAGGTTAAATTAAAAACTCTTAAAATAAAACATGGAGATGAATCTTCAAAGTTAATTTAGCAATGGTTTCTTCATTCTGACACCAAAGCACAAGCACTAAAGAAAATAGATAAATGAGATTTCAATATTAAAAATGTTTGTGGCATGCAAAGCACTTATCCATAGCACCTATCCATAAACCACATAATAGGAGAAAGTAGATGCATAGTATATGTCTCATCAGAATTTGTGAACCAGAATATCAGGGAAAAAATTACAATTAGAATAAATCAGGGGAAGCCGGGATAGCTCAGTAGATGTTAAGCACTCACTTTGTGGCCCTAGAGACTGAGGATCGAATCCCAGCCCTGGCCTGTGTGGACCCATATCCTGAACTGGGGAGTGCCCCCAGTTCGGTTCTCACCCGGGTGAAGACCCTGGCCCAGTTCCTGCCCTGTGCAGCCCCTCGCCCACCTGTGGAATCAAACTCTGTGGAAAAACCAATGATGTGCAACTATGGAGACTGTTCCGGGCCCTCCTCCTCTGTCTCTGATTCTCTCTCTCTCTCTCTCTCTCTCTCTCTCTCTCTCTCTCTCTCTCTCTCTCTCTCTCTCTGTCAAAAACAATAAAAATAAATCTTTATAATAAATCACAAAATTTTGGAGACTGACTAAAATAGACCTTTGTCAACACAAAACAGAAATCAACAAGGACACCTCAAGAAATTGAACATCATTAGTTATGATGGAAATGCCAATTAAAACCACAATACCATCATACACCCCTCACACACACTACAATAGCAATTATCAAGAACACTAAAAATAACAAATGTACACCGAAATGGAAAACTTAAAATGACCTCTGCAAATATAAAACTGTCAGCTTGTGTGTCCAACACTCATTTCCTCAAAAAAAAAATTTACCCTATGATTCAGCTCTATCTCTAGGTACATACCCTGAAATACTGGCAACTGGTTATCCATGAATAGGAGTAGCAGCAGTGTTCAACATAGCCCAAAGCTTTGAAGTATTTAACTGTGCATCCATTGAGTGAATAAATGCACAAAATGCAAAAACTGGATTATTCTGCCCTGTAGAGAAGTCAAGTACAATGGTCAGCTGCTATGGAAAATGGTATAAAGGTTCTGCAGATGCTTAAACATATTAAATAATGTATGATCCGGCACATCTACTACAGGGTACATACCCAGTATTAGAAAGCAGGAACTCAAAAAGATTTTGCACAACTGGATGCACAGCAGTACAATTCACACAAGCCAGAAAGTGAAAGTGACCCAAGCATCCGTTGACAGATGAATGGACCAAAAAATGGAATACACAAGGGAATATGTTCAACCTTCATGGTTAGGGAAATTCTCACATACAATACCACAGAAGACAGTCACAGAAAGAGATATGTGATTCCACTCTCTGCCACAATGAAATTCAGAGAAAAAAGTACTGTAGAATAAGGTTTCCAGGGGCAAAATGGGCATGAGGAATTAGTTTTCTGGATAGTTTCAATTGAGGAAAGTTAAATTCTGAAGACAGATAATGTTAATATTTGCACAACAGTGTCAAGGTCATGGATATCATAAAAGTATGGCTAACCCTATAAATGTGATGTGGCATATAATTGGTCAAAAACGAAAAACTAGATGAAGCACTGATACCTGTTCATATATCACATACAACATGGGAGGACATTAAAAACATCCCAAGTGAAAGAAGCCGGGCAGAACAGGCCACCACGATCAGAGTCATTTCTGGACTTCAAATCCCATCAAGGCTGAAACATTAAAGTCTCAGTGACAGTGCCAGAAAAATAAAATAAAAAATGACCTATTCGATAGGGATAGGTGGTAAAAAGTTGAAGTGAGATTGCCCTGTAAACTGGAAACCATAACGACTTCCTTACTCATGCATGTGTGGTGATGACCTGGCACAGCACACCTGTACTGGATAAAACACACTGTGGTGCTGCCTCTGAGATGAAGAATGTGGGAGATGACAGCTGTAGTCTCTGCAGTGCAGAGGAAGAGCATCTGTACTGCTAATAAAAGTTGTCTGCACTTCTGAACCTTCACAAGTTTGTTCTATGGATGGGTGAGGACAAGGACACATCATTCTATCTGATAAGACCAAGCTCTCGGGACATATGACAGAATGAAAGGATAGAAAACCAGAGAGCCAGAGGAAAACTCAAATCTAATGAGAACTTATACAGTGACACACAGAAAGTCTAGCCAAAGAAACATATATGACAAGTATTTTACATATATGACAAGTATTTTCCTATTTCAACCTGAATTGGAGAAAACCAGTTCAACGACTTTGGCTTCCACTGAATTCTGCAGACAGAAACCCAAGGGTGTACTGTCATAATAGGAATGCTTACCTTACTGTGGCCAGTGTCAGATGCCCCAGGATCTCATCTCCTGCAGCCTGGAGGTGAAGCACAGAATTTCAACCAGTTCATTCACTGGACCCAGCTTTGGAGGAGAAATTAATGCTTCTCGATCCCCAAAGTTCTTTTGAGAGGTCTAAGGATCAAACAGACATGAGACAAGTTAGAAAAAACAAAAACCACTTAGGGGGATGCCAGGATAGCTTGACCTGACTTGCAACTGTGATGTCCTGGGATTGAATCCCGGCCCCAGCCCATACAAAGCCACATGCTGAACTTGGCACAACTGGTAACCACCAGGATGGTGGCCAAGGTTCTTGCCTCTCATGAGGGAGGCCCCCAGTTTGGTTTCATCCCAAGTGACTCCACATCTACCTGTGTTAAATGAAACTATGTCCACAAAAAAAAAAAACTAATAATATACAACTATAGAGACTGCTTTGGATCCCCACCCCCTTCCCTTCTCTCTCTCTCTCTCTCTCACCTTCTCTCAAATAAAATAAATCTTAAAGGAAGAAAAAAAGAAAAAATAACCCCATTTCATGCACACAAATGTACAGAAACTCTGGTCACATGAGACTCAGAAACTCTACATGCAGGAAAGATAGACAGGGACGCACATCAGTGTATCTCCACAAATGTTCCTTTTCTTTGGACAAAAAAAAACAGAAGAAAATAGTCACAGGAGGGGAAGCCGGGATGGCTCAGTGGGTTGGGTGCTCACTTTGCAACGCTGGGGACCAGGGATCGAATCCCTGCCCCGGCCCGTGTGGAACCATGTGCTGGGCTGGGGGCTCTCCCAGTTCGGTTCTCTCTGTCTCTGTCTCTGTATCTCTCTCTCTCTCTGTCAAAAAAACAATAAAAATACATAAATAAATATATTTTTTTTTTAAATAGTCACAGGAAAAAAAAAAAGGAACATCTGTAAGAAAAACACACCAATCCTTAGTCCAAGAGCCAGTTTCACATTTTCCAGGTCAGAAAAGTCTTTCCTACCATTCCCACAATCCACCCTCTGGACCTGGAAGGTCAAGTATATATAGTAACACAGGGAAAAAAAAAGTCTCTCCTGAGCTCTGGAGAGAAGCAAGACACCACCACACAGAAGGTTTGAATAATGAACATCTAATAAAACACAAGACTCTCAGAAAAAAACCACCACTACACTTCGACAAAGAAGCTATAGCTTTAAAAAATATACATACCTGACAGTCTAAATTTGGAAAAGAAAACAGGACTTAAAATCTCTAACTTCTACCAAATCCAGAGTAACTTTCATATGTGTACTTGACAGTCTCACAGAAGGAATCAAGTTCAAGGGGTGGTGGGCAAGCATGAAGCTTGTTTTCAGAAAAAAGGGGGAAGCATTCCTAGATATTAATGCAGAAATGGGCAGTGTCCAGGTTAATTTAGGAAAAACTCAACACACACAGCAGAATTACTTTTGTTAGACAACCCAAAAAGCAAAAGTACACTGTGGGGTGGGGGTTTGGAACTAAAACTAGTTGCCAGGCTCCAGCTTTGAGTTTCCAGTCAATAGCTGAGGTGACTGTCCTCTCTTGTATTATTTGACAATTTTTAAAGTGCTGGGGAAAAGGAACAGACATTCCTATGTTTCTAAACTTCTTTTCCAATGTTTTCCTTTGATGTACTGACTTGGGGCAGTTGTGACCTGTGATAGTTTATCTGATCCACTCATCATGTAGACTCAAGGGAGATGGAGAAACATGCAGTAAATAATGTCTGGTGTGTTATTAATATGAAAAACTCCCTTGGACATGAGAGAGCACCAAGATTATAAACTTCTAGAGTCTTAACCTGACAGTAAAAAGAAAGAACTGATGGTCTGCATGTATCATAACCACAGGGAGACACAAGGTCTGTTACAGCAGGGAAGTCAGGTAAAGGAGAATGCGTCCATTAAAGTTGACGTTTGTTTTTTTTGGGTTTTTTCTAAATGCAAAGGCAGAATGAGGTGATCTGCTTATTAGCTTATTTTTAGATTTATTTATTTATTTTTATTTTTGACAGAGAGAGAGATACAGAGATACAGAGACAGAGGGAGAACTGAACTGGGGGAGCTCCCAGTTCAGCATATGGTTCCACACAGGCCAGGGCCGGGATTCGATCCTCGGTCCCCGGCACTGCAAAGTGAGTGCTCAACCCACTGAGCCATCCCATCCCGGCTTCCCCCGTTTTTAAAAATATAAAACTTAAACATTCCAAACTCTAATATCAAACCACAACTTTCATGTACATATTATTTTAATAGAATCATGGCCCGAGTCAGGGTCTGTGAGTGTTGGTACCACAGTCAAGAACTCCCACATCAAGGAACCCTGGAATTTACTATTAATATATCCTCACTACTATAACCTTTTGAGTGAAAAGGCTGTCTCCACAGCCAAAAGTCAGCAAGAAAAACCCTGAACTGTTATCAATCTTTACTTCACTGAACTGTCCTGATGGCTGTCCCAAGTGATGGCTGGTCACGTTTCTCAGTATAATCGCTTCCTTCTAGTGTGTTAAATTTCTCCACAAAGTGATTAATACAGCGGCCCTGTTTGGGGCCTTGTAATTTTGAGACCAACATGGCTCAATTTAGCCATTTTATCCTTGGTGGTGCTGACCTAAAACTGTTGTTTTAGCCCCATCAAGGTCTGTTTTATTTATCCCAGATTAACTGTCCAAAGATTTCCATCTTGCAGGCATGAGTTCTGAGTGATTGTCCTTTCACTGTCTCACATTTATTAATATTTAAAAATAGGTATATCTCATTGTGTTTATTGTATTTGGAAGGCCATGTTTTTCAAGAGAACTTTTAAAATGATCTAATCTAATAGGCATATTATTCTTGATACCTGCCATTGTAATTTTAGGTTATAATTTTCTCCATGGTTTCAGCAGTTTGATAAAACCTTAGCTGTGTATCTGAACTTTAGCCCATGTATCTATCCAGCTATATTTTTTACCTTTAATATTTTCTATCCCTGGATCCACAGCCTATTCTGGCACCCACCACATGGATGTGTGAGACCCCTCCCAACATAAGTTAATATACCACTTTAGGGAAGATTGGGAGATTCTCTTGAGAACTTGTCATAGCCAGAGACATGGCAAGATGTACCTTGGCACCTGCACCTCTGAGAGATACCAGAGGCAAAATGTTCTCACTGATCGTAAGGCCAATCTCTTATAACGTGTAACAGGATTAAAGGACAGAAACCAGGGTGACTATGAAAAGTGAATACCAAGAATAAATCATCCTAGATAACCAAGAGTGACTACCCCAGACATGAGTTTCACAAACATTTTGTACTTCTCATCTGAATGTACGGACAATGAAAAGCTTCTCACTCATTTTTCCTTCACCAGATCCTGCAGACAGAAATCTGGAGTGGGCTGACATGGTAAGAATACTTACCTTGAGCCAGTCAGTGTCAGACGACCCGGTATCTCTTCCATCTCTCGCAGCCTGGAGGTGAAGTGTGGCATTCCAGCCAGTGAGTGTGTTCAGCCCACAGTACCAATGGTGGGGGAGGAATTAACTTTCCTCTTCTTCTCAATGTTCTTCGGATGGGTCTAATTATCAAATAGATAGAAAACACATTAGGATGAGAAAACAACACAATTTAATACACATACACCTAAATAAAGCATGAGGCCCCACATGCAGGGGAGTTAGACATAGCAAGGAAAGGAAGGGGTAGAAGACATCCTGAGGTAGGAATTAGGTAAGGTCCCTTGGAGGCCTCAGAGAGAGCCAATGCAGAATAAGGGCAGCTATTTAATAAAAGTTTGCCCTGTTCTGTAGGTGGGCTGATGATCACTTACTGTGGGGGCAAGGCCCCTAATTCAAATTATTCTGCACTGTTAAGAGGAGGGGCCAGATGTTTTAAGATTAAGGGCCAGGATGGATTAAGATCATGTAAAACAAGAGGTATATCCCAAATGTGTTTAGTACAGGCTCAACTGCATCCATTCATAAAGCTTTCTCTTAATATTTGTAAGAAACACACTTAATCAAGGCATGTACTTATCCTTTGCAAAGGAGTCCTTAGAACCATAGAAGCAGTTTGTGCTCTCGAAAACACCCCATTTTCTCATTTATTGACTTTCGTATATCATTATGAAATATAAATAATGCACTCATCCAAAGTCACAATATCCTGATAACACAAATTGGGTTCAAAGGATGGAGAGGAATGTTTTCTTACATAATCAAGGAACAGAATAACTCAAAAAAGTATTTTTTTAAAAAAAGAATCTTCGTTTTTTATACAAACAAAAACAAATTAATCTTTTTTTATATGAAGCAAAACAATGCAGGGAAACTTTGCCCTTTAAGAAAGTTTAAAAAATTCTTTGCTTCCACATTACCTTACACCTTTGATATATAAACTGAGTACTTAAAGTTAAATTTCAGTCTTATTCAACTTCACCACGTACAGTATTTCCTCTCCAAAATTACCTACATTTTTTCACTTTACATTCAGATTGTCATTTTTCAATTTCACATTTTGAAACAAACTTCACTTTAGAACAAAGTTAATTTTCTTTCCCTTGAAAATACATCCACACACCTTTTTTATGTGATATCCCGTTTTCCCTGTATATGAAGTTGTTTTTCCTATGAGTTCTGATTTCTATAGCTTTAATTACATATCCAAATTCTTAACTTGTAAACAATTTTTATTTCTGGTGAAAAATAAAAAAAGCATTGACTGTTACACGAGTATTCTTTAGACTGACATTCATAAACAAATTTAGTAATTTCTAGAAATTCATTTCATAAAAGCAAAAAAAAATAACATTTCACAAGATGTTTATATTGCAGTCAAGAGGCCTGTTTGGCAGAGCAAATATTTCATAGTCGATAGATCAGCAATTGGAACAGGGCAGTTTTATGTATCAAACTGCTGCCTTAACAATCAGCAGCTTTAGAGTCAGCTCAGATTCTTAAGTGATTTTTAAAGCAAAAGTCTGTTCTATCACAAGGGAGGGAAGATGGGCAGGGAAAAGAGGTGGGAGCTTTAAAAAGTTCTAAATCTCCACATATCCTCCTTAGCTTCACACGCAAAGTTCAGGCAAAACTGCTCACTCTTATCTCACCCCAAAAATAAAAATAGTAAACCAAGATTTTTCCACAGCAAGCCCTTTAATCTGCTGGTCCCTCTGAAAATGGGCACCCCCTCCCCCAACCCTCACCTGAGTTCCCACCCAAAAAGCTTCTCCCTTCTCCCTGCTTTTCCCTCCCTTGCCCTTGCTTGTTAGGGACCATCCAGGTTAACAAAGAAAACTCCATTTCTAAGAACTTTGACTTCCCCAAAAGAGCACCAGTTCAGAAGTCACATACATCCCTGCAGTTTGGCCTGGAGCTAAAAACTTTCTGCTCAGTGACCTTTCCCCTATGACTCCTGCCCCTCCCTCGCTTAAACTACTCGCTAGAGCCCGCCAATCCTCCGCCAATCCTAAACTGCCACTTATCCCAACCAATCACCTTTTGACATATACCCCGCCAAACAGATAGCCCTGCCCTCCTTTGTCCCTACAGTATATATGCCACTGTAGCCGAAATAAAGTTTTGAGGCTTGATCAGAATCCTGTCTTGCCTCCATTTCTTTGTGTCTCCTGTCTCTTGTCCTTCATAGGT